>PVJX010004202.1:0-97585 GCA_004027295.1 Dolichotis patagonum
GCCCATAAGATTAGAGAGATGGAAGAACCATTTCCAGGTACCGAGAGCTTTGAATGAGGTGACAGTGGCCTTGGCTTTTCGAGGAGGCCCTGTGCTGGTCTGCAGCTTCTCAGCTGCTGATACCAGGGTCTGCGCTGCTGCTACCTGGGGTGAGCTCATGCTGCCCCTGTGACAAGGCCACAGCCACAGCAGGGCTCCCCTCTGAGAAGCTCAGCCACTTGAGGTCTCCCTTCATTTGTGACCCCTCTGTCCCCCAGGGTTTCTCTTAAAGGGATAGTAGCTGCAGCCAGAGAATGACCTCAAGCTTGTGATTGTGTTTAGAGCTAAACCAAAAGGCAGCTGGTTTTCCCATTTCTTTTTCTTTTACAAGGAGTATCTACTGCTGTGTAAGCAATGAGCCCTCAAATTAGTGCCTTGCAACAATAGAGATCCACTATCCCCCAGCTTTATTTGCCAGGGATCCAAGCAGCAAACGTGCCTTGCTGGCTGGTTCTGGTCCAAAGGCTTTTATGAGGCTGAAGGCGCAGTGGGGGCTGAAAACTCACTTCCAACATGGAGTGCTCACGTGGCTGTTGGGAGGAGTCTTCTGCTCTTGCCAGGGGAACATCTCAGGGTTGTGACTGTCCTCACAGGGTGGCTGCTGACTTCTCCCCAGTAGGTGAGACAGATACACACTGCCCTGTTTTGGATGAGGTAGCCCCAGCAGACACACTGCATCCTTTCTGCAGAATTCTGCTGATTACACCGATGACCCTGTGCATGCATGGAGGCCACAGAGGGCACGATTACCAGCAGGGCTGAGGGTCATGGAGACCACCTTGGAAGTGGCGGCTCAAGAGGCAAGTGGTGGTGGTGTTGAGCATAACACCAGCAGTTTCTTCCTAGTCTGGTGGGAATTTTTTGTTCTCTAAGGAGACTTTGGGTGCTCAGGATAACATAGCATCCTTGAGGCACCAGAAAAGCACCACTTCCTACAACTTGAGCTTGAAGGGGCTCTTTACAGAGCTCACTCGCCAAGAACTCCTTAAATAAACCAGCCAAATGACTAAACTAATTTGCTGGTCGGCAGCTTCCTGGCATGTCTGGAGATTTCCTAATTAATACTAGCGTGAGGCTGGCGACTTGCCAGCATGGTGGCCTTCCCTGAGCCACAGACAGGATGTGTGAAAGCCCCTTAAGGGCTTGGAAGGCTGATCTGGAGGAAAAGGAACTGCACTGGGTGCTTGGCCTTGAGATGGCCTTTAACCACCATCATGATTCTAGTGAAACACTTTCCTCTTTTGAAACAGTGATGATAACCTGGAGTTTGCTGAATTGCAGTGCCCTTACTGGGTTTGAATGAACCAAGGTGGCCATTTCTAATGGATAGCTTCAAGACACTGATGCCAGGCATGGTTAATCCTAGAGGGGCTCCCTGCTGCTGCGATGCGCAGAACTGTGACCTGAGGCCAGCCTTCCCCAGCCTCCCCTGCTTACAGGCTGGACCAGCTGCACCGGCATGTGACCAGGGCAGCTGCACAGGGCCCAGTGCCCACAGGGCCCTGCACATGAGTGACATGCTTTGCAGGGGCTGTCCTGGATGCTTACTCTTTATCTTTGAAGTTGCATTTTGTAAATGAAGTCTGGTGGGACAGTGGCGCATGAATCAGAGGACTGGGACTCTCCACTTGCAAGCAGCCCTCCAGTCACCTCCCTGGAATGGGCTCTCAGCGGCATGCTCTCATCTCTGGGTCCACCACTCTGCAGTCAGGCCACCCAGGGGCACCCCGCCCATGATGCCTAGGGCAGGGACTAGCTCATGTTCTCGTTTTTTGTCTGTGCTCATGACGTGAGGACCGTAGTCCCGTACCCCTCCTGCGGGGCCTGGGGCAAGGCAAGGTGGCAGTTATCTTAAGGAGGGTTTGAGTTTCAGGACATGATTGGCAGGCAACTCATTAAGAGCCCCTGTTGCACCTGGGAACCAGGAACCAGCTATTGCAAGCCCTTGGGAATCTTCTTTCTGCCAGGGGTTGGAGTGCCCATGGGAAGAGGAGATCAACTTTCTTATCACAGCCAGGGCTATGCATTTACTTTACTGAGTCCCATGAGATCCGCTGTTGATCCTGCATGCGAATGTGTCGGATCCTATAATGTAAAAGGCAGTGGAGTATAGCGGGTCTGAACACAGACTTGGGAGCTGCATTTCATGGGTTGGGTCATGGATGTACCACTTACTGTCACTGTGTCCTTGGCTAATCGCCCAGCCTTTCTGTGCCTCTTTCCTCATCTCCAAAATAACCGATCATGCGGTTCTCGGCTCTGTGGGCTGTGATGGGGATTCACTGAGGCAGTGCATGTAAACGCAGACCCACTGTGGCTGGTATCAATTTACTTATTCAGTGCTGATTTTCTTCTTCATCCTGCCACATTCTGGAGGCAGAGATGTCCTCTGTCCCATCCACGGCTGCAGTCGTGGGGCCCAGCCCCATGACCGGAGGAGATGAAGTGCTCCATGAGCATTTGTCAAATGAGTGACTCTCCAAGAGAGGACTTCCCACAGAACCCACCTTTTAATCCAGAGAACCCCAGAATCAGTGTCCCCCACATGGCACATTTAAGAAATGCTTAGCTACTTCCATGATGTGAAGTGCCCCAGAGTGCTGTCAGCAGGTGAGCACAGCCTTGGCAAAATTCTCTCCCCTGAATGTGTCCTTTGGGACTGCTTCTCGCCCCAGCCAGGATGGGATTCTAGCCCCCCAGGTGGCTCGGCCAGCGCACCATAACTTACTGTCCCCACCTGCGCCCCCAGCCTTAATTGCCCCAATCTGTCTGCCTGACACCCCGTGCTCTGCTTCATTTTCTTCACAAAGCCTTCTCTTGTCACTTCACAGATTCTCAACTGTCGTAGGCACATGATAGTGTGTGTTCTTCCAGTGATTTCCCTACCAGGTGTCTGCTCAAACCTGATGAATTTTTTTATGATTTCCAAATGACCGTCTTCACCTGCCATCTTTTTTCTCCCTCCCCACCCCCTGACTTTCTTCCAGGGGCCGCCAACTCCTTTGCCATGAAGTCACACAGGTTTCCAGGGCACTTTAAGGAAGCCAGATTAACTCAGCTATGTGGGGGACTACACTTCCAACTAGAGTTCCTTCCCCAGCTGGCCCTGAGCCCATGGCTTGGATACAATAGTCTCTTTGGGAAGCAATCCAGGAAACTGGGCTGTGAAGAGGGGGAGACAGGGAAAGAGAAAAGCTGGGCAGGAATGGTACTCACTTTGCTGATTACCTAATGGGTCACCACAGATGCAGAATATAATTCTGCACTGTCCTGTGCAGAAGGGACTGAGACATTCATCCACTGGTTCTCTTTCCTGTAGTTGGAGGGCTGACGCTAGCCAGTGGCCTTCCCTACACTTCCAGCTGGGCCTCTATAGCCAAGTGGCCTTTCTTGGCTTTGGAAGAACTCTTTAAAGGTGTCAGGTGGGATTCTGGAACTATTTGCAGAAATCTCCACCAGAATTTTGCTAAAATCAAGTGACTGCAAGAAGGTTATGTAGTACTTGCAGATGTGCCCTGTGGCCAGCACGTGACTCTATGAGTTTGAGGTAGTCTCTTGGGGTACAAACTAGTTCTTTGTCTTCTTTTAAAGCCTTTGATGCAAGGTGCACTTTCTCTATCGGTAGGTCTACAGATGATGAAATATAAGCAAGAATTAGGTGATTTCTCCATCAATTGGCCCATCTCTGTGTATTGTCCCTTTTTGACGTCCTGGGTGAGTGTCACTGATTTCTGGAAAGGTCCAGTTGAAAGGTTTGTCTCAGTCCTACTCTGCCCAGATCAGACCTGATCCTTTCCCTGGGAGGCATGGCGGGGAGGGAACTCAATCCACTCTGAAGATGCCCATTTCTCTCCTTCCTCTCTTCCTCTCTTCCCTTGGCAACTCCAGGGAGTACCATTCTCATCATGGCTGCCCTGGAAACAAGCTTCCCCTGAGGACAGTGTGAGAACTGGCAGCAGCCCCTTGGACGGGACAGAGTGAGGGGACCAGGAAGAAGGGACACTTCCCTTTTCACTCCATCAGAACTTCTGGAGTCCCCACTTGTCTGCTGCTGCTAGCTGCCTGCTCTCCCCACTCCCCCATGGTGATCTCTCCAGTTCTGTCCTGCCCCTTTCAAAATAACCACCTGTTGCTCATGGGAGTTCAACCAAGAACTGAACTCCTGCCATCTCCACGAGCCTGTGCTCTCCTGGAGGGCTCCTCTTGCTAGAAGTTCCAGCCTTACTTGATTCCATGTCTCTTTATATAGGTTGGAGGGAAGGGAAGCAAATGTGTTAGTTAGCTTTTGATTACTATGATAAATGCCTGAGACCACCAACTTATGGAGGGAAAAAAAGGCATCTTTTGGCTGATAGGTTCAGAAGTTTCAGTTCATGGCAGAGTAGATCCACTGCTTTGATCTGTAACGGGGCAGCACATCATGGTGGGGAGCACAAGGTGGAGCACAGCTGTTCATCTCATGGCTGGGAGGAAAGAGAAGAAGAACAAGAGCGAGAGAGCAGGATCCCACAGTCTCCTTCATGGGTTTGCCTCCAGTGACCTAAAACCTCACGCTAGATCCCACCTCTAAAAGGTTTCTTCCTCTCCCAATAGCACCATGCGCTGAGGAGTAAGTCTTTAGCAATGGGCCTTTTTAGGACATTTGAGATCCAAACTATCACAGGAAATGAGGTTGGCTGGCCAATTTAGCACCTTCTAGAATGCCTGGGGACACACTTGGCATCTTATGGCTCCCCTTAGGAAAAGGGTTTTTACCTGGGGTCTATAACCATGGAGGAGGATTAAAGTTTTATATTTATTGAAATCTAAAAAATTGAAAAATTGTCATTACTTTCTGTTCAAAATGTGGGCCTCGGCTTCTTCTTCCTGATAACATTAGTGCCTATGACTCCGTCATCCATCCGAATCTGAGATATTTACATATCACACTGTGGTGGACGTAGATAACCGAAAGTGACGTTTTATGCTCATCTCTATTTAAAAATCAAAGTAGTCATTAGACCTTCTGCAAGATCTTGTTATTCAATGTGTTAAGAAAGAAGAGCCAGCATTTTGTATCATAAATTTAATATTTTGATAGATGTGTAGCTGATCTTTCTCTATAATCCTATGTGTTTTATTTTGTGCATTTAAAACCACTATTCTGAAGAGGACTCTACTGTTTCACCAATACCAAGGGACATGTGGCAGAGGACAGGTTGGAGGCCCCAGCTTGGAATACACTGGGTGTCTGTGCCTCATGTCTAGCTTTGGTCACCATACTAGGACTTTAGTATCCTGTTACCTGTCAGCCATGGCCCCGTGCCATCATGCAGTGAGCACAGTCTCTGTTCACTCCAGGTGTCTGGACTTAGTTATTCATAGTGTCCTCTTTCTCTCTGAAAACTAACCTGGCTTGAAGTAGGGAGGTGGTCATCATACATGCTCTGGTAGGATTGGGAGAAGGCCATTAAATTTCCTCACACTGCCTGCAATGCAACTGTTCTTCAGGCATAGGCATTGCCTTGGGCTCTCATCTGACAGGCAGGTGATGACTGTGTGTGGGGTGGCGTGTGGGAGTGGCTGAGCCCTATGTGTCTCAGTTTGACTTGAGGGATCATATTGCTTTCCTGGATGGTGGGCTGGATCTGGGGAAAGCAGAACCTGAGAAGTGGAGAGAGGAGAGGGGCACGTGGGGAAATGTATCTGACCTCTCCAGTCACCCCAGAGCTCTTCCAGGCTAGACAGGCATTGGGTTGGACAGGCCCAGAGCAGAGAGACGAGCCTTGCGACCTTTGGCTCTGTGCAGGCAACGCTGCTGGGCTGTGAACTTGCTTCTCTGTGGTTATAAGGAAAGCCAGGTGGAATATGCACCTCTAAAGGGCCACTCTTTCCTCCTCAGACGTTTTCAAAGCCCTCTTCCTCCCCCCGCAGAGCCCCTCCCAGACCAGAGGATGCGTGTTAAGAGATAAAAGTTATCCAAAGAGGGGGTCAAGCCCCAGGTCCCAAAGAGGCCATCCCAGAACTTGATCCAGGTACTCACAGCAGAGACTTCCCCTCTTGGGTTCCCATGCTGCCTCCTCTACTTCCCAGCTTCCTTGGTGAGTTTGTCTTTCTGTACCTCAGTATCCTTTTCTGTATGATGGGATTATGTAGAGTGTCAGGCAGCAGCCGGGCAAGAGACAAATATCCCACTCAGAAGGGGTGATTCCAACAGGGCATCTCCACAAAGATGTAGGAGATGTAGGCGGGGAGATCGTAGGGGAAGGGACAGTTGCCCACAGCACTGGTGTCCCTCCCTGCCTGGCAGGACAGCAAGGGGGCAGACCTAGGAAGGGGAGGACAGGCACATAGAGGAGGTTGCTGTGAGAGGCTCCACAGCCTTTGCTATGGAGGGACAGCTTCAATATGAAGCAGAAAGCAGCCCAGGGGATAAATAGCCCAGCCTCAACCTCCCTGTCTTTGGTGTCATCCCAGGACTCTCCCTGGTCCAACCAGTGGGAAGCCAGAAGCAGAGGGCACTATGATAGACTTATCCCAGGAGTGTTCTGGGTATGGAGCAGGGTGAAGAAGGGCAGGCGGCGGAGCTAACGGGCAGAGGGAACATCACGCTTGCACGCTCTCATGCACTGAAGGCTGAGCTTTATTGAGCTTGGTGCTCACAAGGGCTTCACCCTTGCTCAGAGCCTCGAGTACGGTGTGATCAGATGGTATGGTGGACACTTACATTAAGAGCAAATTATTTTAAAAAGAAAATTATTAAAGAAACAAAGGTCATTGCCATGAATCCCCTGCAAGATACACCTCTTGTTTCAAACACAATTACTCCACCATTCTTGCCATTTTCCGAAGCAGTTCTGGAAGTCCAATTTCGTGGATATCTTTCCACGGCTGTGCCAATGTTTTGAATTGATTTAAAACGTTTTTATGACAATTTCTGTTAAGTAAAAATAGTTACCTATTCACTGGATCTTTCACTGGCTGTTCCCTAAAATCAAAACGATCACGAAAGTAAACATTTTGCATCAGATGTGGACATCAAGGCAGCCACAGCCATGCAGCTAAAGACACAGTCACCACAGAGAACTTCCAGAACTGCTTCAGAGAGCGGCAAGAACAATGGGGTAAGTGTGTTTCAAGGGGAGGGACACCGTGTTGAGGGAGCTTGATGGCAATATTTCTCTAACTGCAATACATTAGAAATTTTTTAATATTCACCATACTTTTTGATCCGACCCCCCTCAAAGTCCCCTTAAATAGTAGTTGAATGAATGAATGAATGAATGAATGAATGAATATGTGCTCACCTTTCCCTGCTAGCACAAAAGCCTCCTCTCTGGGCTTAGAGTCCCTGGAGGGATGTGTCAGGACCCATGGCAGCCTGTAGGGTGCCCTGGGCCAGCTGGTGGGGAAGGTGTTGGATAAACTGATGGTCGCCTACTGAATGCAGTGCCACGACAAGAGAGCTTGTGCTGGGAATCCTTGAAAGTCCACGAATGGCCACAAATACAGAAAAGTGGGGACAGAATGCAAGCTTTGTGGGAACTCAGCCCAAGGGGTCAATATAGTGCTCATAAAGGAACCTGGGTTCTAGTTTCCTTTTAGTGTAACTTGCAGCTTCCTACAACCCATCTTTATTTTTCTTTTCTTTTCCTTTTTTTTTTTTTTGCCTCTAATAGCTTTTAAAATTGTAGCGTTAACAAAATTTCATTATAAAATATCAGACATTACAAATAAGCAGAAAAAGAACAATTAAAAAAACTGCCACTGAGATACTCTCAGTGAGTATCTCACTGAGATACTGCCACTGAGATACTGTTAAGCTCTGTGGTGTGTGTGATTCCTGATGACTTTTTTTTTCTCTTTCTTTTGATCAGGACCCTGTTGTCCCCAACCAGAGCTAAAGTAGCTGTCATGTTTTAAGCACTATTCTATGCAGGTACAGTGCAAAGCACTTTATTAACCCACTGAATTCTCATTTTTTACAGAGGCATGAAAAGGTTAAATGACTGGTCCAAGGTCACACAGCTACTAAGTGGGAGAGCTGGGATTTGAACACTGGACAGACTGACTTCAGAGGCCAAATGCTTTTAAGGTTGATTGTTAGCCAGTTAAGCAGTGTCTAGTTTTCTAAAAACCTCATGATCCTGGCTTCTAAGTGGCTTGAGGGTAGCTAGTGCTGTCTCAAGACTTCAACTGAAGAATGTTTTCCACAACAGATTGAGAAATGAGTCTTGAGCCACAGCGCCCCCTGGCTTACTCAGCCACTCTCATCCACTCCCTCTAGGCGGGGTCAGGGTGGCCCAGAGATTCCAGGTCAATCTTGATTGGGCGTTCCCTACAGCATGAAGTGAACTCTGTCAGACTCTGGGGATGAAGAGCAGAATAAGGTACAGCTCCCGCAGACACACCCAGAAGAGGTGACAGTGTAAGCAGACCCACTCTGTGACACATACAGAACCCTGAGGACACTGTGGGGAAAGGAATCTTCATGAGAACAGGAAAAGGTCAAGTACGTGCCCCTTACCTCCCTCCAGGACCCCTACCCTGGTGGTATCTGTAGCTCCCTAAACTGACCAAGGGCCAAGATTTCTTGTGGCTCTTCCTTTCACAGAAATGTATTTACCTTCCTGCCTCTTCTCTCAGTACACTAAAGATCTAATACCTAACACCTAACAGTCTCAGAGCCTGTCCCAAGTCAGGTGAAGGACTCTGAACTGTGACAAGATCTTTCAGTGCAGTTATAAACAAAGAGTCTGAAGTCGGGCAGAAAAGGTCAGTGAATTAAGTAGACTGGCCATTTGCACATTTACCCTGTAGGAATATTCTTTACTTCCACGAGGCTGTATCCTTCCACCTGTTACTCTGTGACATAATGGATCTGTCTTTCCACCTCCTATTCACTTTTAATATGTATTAAATACAAATAAACATGTATCTTCAGAAGAAAAACAACAGGAGGGCAGGAAGATGGATGCTGGGTGTCACATGTGAACTGAAGGGTGTGGTGACTTAGGCACTGCGAGTGCATGTGACAAGCCATCTGGGGGAATGGCAGCCAGTCAACCCAGAGTATGTGGGGGAATGAGCTAAACCACTGGGACCCCCAGGCTGAGGGCCAGTGTCAAGGTGCCTAGCAGTTGTCTCACTGGAGAATTGGGGAGCTGGGGTACCACGTGGAAGCTCCCAACAGCTGTTGGTTGGGGGGTGCTGGAGGTGTTCAGCAGTATTTTAACTCTAGCCCCTGGGTCCCCAGCCGCTCACAGGTCCTGGGGGTTGGAAATCCACACATCAGACACCAAAACTGGCAGAACTCCACACAGCAGCGTCTGCCACGGGTGCCGCCCGTGGTGAACTGAAGCACACTGCTCATCCAAAGGGACAGTGCAGCATCTGCTAATGTTTGCCAGGCAGGAACATGTGCCCAGGGTTTTCAGAGCTTCAGATTTCCCAAGAGAAGCCCCCAATTTAAATTTTTATGTGCACTTTTTCTGTTTGCAAATGTTAACCATGACTTCAAATTTGAAAAAATAAACCGTATGAGCCAACCAAAGCATATCTGTGGGCTGGATCTGGTTTACCAGCAGCCGGATTTTGAAACCTGATCTACCCTAAAGGCTGATCTTTGCTCCAGACTGTTCTTGCTAGAGGCAAACTCCAAAGATGCATTCTGATAAAGGGAAGGTGCATATGTGAGTTAGGAATAAACTGAATATTTGTCTCAAAGAGACCCCCTAATATAGTGCTGGTAGCCAAATGGAACTGTGCTGCTTTCTCCTGGAGGTAGGTGGGTGGTCTGCTGCGTGACACTGTTGCTCAGTGTTGTTTCCAGTCATGGCTCAAAACTGGCTCCTAATTCCTCATATGCTTTCTAGCCTATAGGAAGGGAGCAAAAAAGAGCTCAGTCATTTCAAGGGTCAGATTCTGTAACTGTAGAGTTTACTTTCTCTCATATTCTCTGAGTGAGAATTTAGTGATGTCTAGCTGCAAGAAATGCTGGAAAGTATTGTCATTTTGTCTATCTCTCTCTCTCTCTCTCTGGTCATAGTTTCCCTTAAACTTGGGAATTATATTTGCATAGAATTAGGAGACTAGATGGCAGACTCTTCTGCCACAGTGAAAGAAGGATCTAGAAAGGATGGGATCATAGCCTGAGGCAGGTCTAACTGAGAGGCAAGTCTTTTCTGGATGAAGAAAGCCTATCTTTCTCACTAGTTCTTTCTGTGTGAAATAGGTCCCCATGACACTAATTTGAGAAATCTTCACAGAACCTCAGGACCAAACTGAATAAGGTTGGTTATGATGGGAAAGATGCAAACATGAGGAGCGCCTATGAGATCCAGCATCTCTCACATGTGTGCTCTTAGATAATCATCAGGCCTCTTGTGAGGAAGGTGCTATTAATTCCCTTTTTTAGAAGAGGAACTGAGAGCAAGAGACATGGGGTTGGAACATCCAGACTCCGAGGGCTTTTGTGTTTTTGAGGTGGTGTGCTGCTATTTTGCCCAGGCCAGCCTCAAACTTCTGCGGTCCAGAAATTCTCCTGCCTCAACCACCTGAGTAGCTAGGACAACAGGCATGCACCACTGTACCAGCAATTCCCAGCTCTTCAATGAGGGTTACAGTACGGATACTGAGTGATCAGGGTCCTGTACAGGTTTGTCCCATCAGAGAAGAAAGGGCCTTGGCTGGGATTAGAAAGGAGGCAGGGATGACTGCAAAGTTCATATTCTTTTCACCACAATCTGATTTCCTTACGCCTTACCTCCCCAGAGACAGTGACAGCAAATCTACTGGTTGTTGAGAGGGTAAACAAACCATGATGAATGAATCTCCTCTCCTAATATGATTGCCTTATTGTTGTTATTCTTCATGCCCTGACAGTGTTTGTGGCCTGTGCTGCTGCTCTGCTTCTATCTGGTGGATTTAGGAAGCCAGCGCTTACAGTCCTTGTGGAAAGTCACAACTGGGATTCGAGTTAATGAAGAGTGGAAACGCAGCCAGTGGCACTTGGCTTCACTATTAACCTGGCCCAGGCCACTAGTGGTCCTGTAATTAATTGTCTTCTTCCGTGACATGTTGTTGCCCCAGAAATACCCATCTGGGTGTAGCCCACATTAAATAAGCCCATTCTGTGAAAACTGAGACTTGTTGAAAAGACAAATGAGAGATAATTATTTAATTAACCACAAGAGACTTTGTTTTGCAAAACAGGATTTCTGTAAAACTGGTTTTGAAATAACACTGAGAATTTCATTCTAGAAAACAGCAAGTCTAAAAAGATGGGCAGTTTCTTTCTAGCCCTTCTGGGAATGTTCCAGAACAGATTAGATTTCGGGAACTCCATAATGATGTGTCAGAGGGAACTTGTGAAGTCAGAATGGGGTCAGGGATCATTTGTGGTCAGTATATTTAGAGTGCCAGCTAAGCCCTTAGCCCATCTCTGAGAGTCCAGTCACAGTGTACAGGAAGGAAGAGGTAGGTGTTGGGGCAGCCATGCCTGGGTCACCCTATGCCCCCTCCTCCATCACTGACTAGAACAAAGGGAAAACTCTTGACCAGGAATCAGTCCATGAGCCAACCAACTTCATCTTTCAAACAAGGGAGGTAACAAACAAGGACTCACCTGACTCTAGTTACATAGTGCTTGGCACTTGAACTGATAGGTCATGTAGAGAGCCAGGCAGGGACAATGACTTTAACGCTGTGTGGACTCTCTGAAGAAGGCAGAGAGCGCCTGCCAGGCAAGGGGAATGAGCTGATCAGTGAGCAGGTGGAGAGCCTGGCAAGCATGCTTCCCTATTGTTGAGGACCTGCAGGATTGTCTGTCACAGTCTTGGAATAAGCATGCTTAGGGCTCCAGTTCAGCAGGGATTTCAAACTGGTTCCAGATCATCCATCTTGGGTAAGGACGAGACCTTATTTTTATGCCACCATCTGCTCTCAGTGGCACTGATAGTCTTAGAGAAGGCCTTTCTCTCCTGAGAGGCTTTTGTCCTGGGGCATCAACTATGTGCTCCCACTCCCCTGCCTCTTAGGATCTGCGGTCTTTGCCTTGCTGCACTACAAAGTGGCTGACTCCACTCTTGCTGAAGCAGGTTGGAGGTGGAGGGACTGCAGAGTCCTCAAGGCATAGTGGACAAACGTGGTGAAAGAAGGGTGAGGTGAACACACCACTAATGCTTCCCGGGTGACCTCACTCCAGGAGTTTTGGCAGAGACCTTTTTCTTGCAACCAAATGATATACATGATATACCAATACCGTAGGCGTCTCCCTTGCATGTCCCCCTCCTTTGCTCCTGAATTTCTGCAGGAGGTAGAAACCCTATTTGGTTTACCTGGGCTTCTTGGGAACATCATATCCAGATTTCCTGTGTAGCTCAATTGAAATCATCAGGCCTCAGGGCTTAGCACTTATGCTTTGTATATTCATGGGTGTTTATGGAAACAACCAACATGCACTCCAATATTCTGAGTTCTTGTTAAGGAGGCTGGCCATGCCCTTGACCTCTTCACCTAATCCCTTCCTCCTTTTTAATCCTGTCTGGTCCAACCACCTCTATCTGCCAGGTACACACTCCCCATTAGTTAACAGCAGCCACTGTGCCAGCCTTGTGGGTGCTGTTCATAAGCCAGCCACAGTGCTAACTGACTGACAATGTGCATGCTGTGTCACTGTCACAAGCCCCCATGTGGTGGGGAAATGGAGAGGGATAAGTCAGCCCTCTGACTCCACTCCCTGAGATCTGCGCTGCTACCCCTCCAGCTGCCCTGGGCTTCCCCAACCATTTCTAGTGACTGAGGAGAGGAGGCCAGGTGTCCTGCCTGGCAGGGAGGCCCCTGGAACTTGGCTTTCCTTTCTTCTCCCTCCCTGCAAGCACAGCTGCCAACCTGGAACACAGCCCTTTCCATGAAAGCCCAGGAGAGAAGCCAAATGCTGTTTCACCTGCCAGATTCAAGGATGCTATGGCCAAGAAGCCTCCAGGCCTGTGTGGGAGCGTTGGGAGGGCCGCCCCTGTGGGCCTCCTCGGCCTCTGGGGTGAAGGGCAGCTTCACAGGGCCAGGCCTGCACTCCCGATGCTTCAGGCTCCAAAGGCTAAGGCGATCCAGATGGCCCTTCTCCTTCCTACCCCAGCCGTCAGCACTGAGAATTTTCTGAAGGAGACCCTTCCCCTTTTAGCTTGTGCTGTATGGTAGGTAGAATTCTAGGAAAGCCCCCAATAATTTTGCCTTCCAGCACCACCATACTGTGCCTACCCTCTGTGGTTCCTGGAACTGTGAATGTGATGGAACTCATTCCTGTGATTAGGTGATGTTTTATGGCACAGTTGACACTACAAGAGTGAGATTCAGGTGATCCTGATCTAATCCCACAGGCCTTCTATAGACAGGGATTTCTCTGGCTGGTGGCAGAAGAGAGGTTGGAAGCAGGCGAGGATCTGACCCATCCTCTGCCTAGAAGACAGAGGGAGCCTTGTGGCAAGAAATGTGGGTTCCTTCTAGAAGCAATGAGGCTCTTAGCGGAGAGCCAGCTAGCGAACACAGAGCTCAAACCTATACGCTAAAGAAGCCAAGGTCTCACAGTAAGAGGAATGTACTTCCCAGCGGATTCTTCCTCTGAGCCTTCCTGTAAGGGCTTGGTCCAGCTAATGAAGTGACTTCAGCCTGCTGACATCCTGAGCAGGTAATTCCATTGCTTTCAACTGGTGCACTCACCCATCGGACAGCGAGCTAATGAACGGGGGTTGTTTTGAGCAGTTAGGTGCGTGCTAATTCATTATGCAGCAGTAGAAAAGGAATGTACATTGACAATCTAGTAACATGTCCAGCTGTTCTCTCCAACCTGCCCCTCACAATCTTCCCCATGTGGTCAACGGCAGTTTCATTCTCCTTAACTCAGGCCAAAAATCTTCAAGTCAGCCTTGCCTCCTATCTCTCTTGTAGGCCTTTTGTGGAGTCCACTAGCAACTTTCCAGACCCTGGCTGCTTCTCATCACCCTCCTGGACCTGCCCTTCTCCTTTCTGCTTTGCTGGCTGTGTGGATCATCATGGACGGGTCCTGGCAGCGGTCAGGAGGAGAAGGTTCTCTTGAGCAGTGAGTGGCTGTCCTTTCCTTAGCTTCAAACACAGACACAGAGCACAGGGTGACAAAAGACAGGGTTCCCACATGCAGCCTAGCAGGGAGCAAGGGAACACTTGTATTCTGGCCACCCATAGGCTTAGTGGTCCCTCAGCGCCATTACTTTGTGTGTTTCCAGATATAACATGGCCGTTGTGCCAGACGGGTTCCCAAGCCTGTTTCAGAATCAATTATGCTCAGAAGTCATGCTGGGGAATATTTTTTGGGAATCGAGATTTTATTTATTTATTTGGCTCAAAGTGTTGAACCAAGAGCAAAAAAATGGTTGTTGCTGATGTCTGAGGGAGTCCTAGGGGACTGGCAAGGACTAACAGGCCACCAGCCCCCTTCAGCCATGAAGACGGAAAGCTGTCAAGGCAGAGGAGCATGAGGGGGCCTCTCCTCCCTTTCTGACTTCTTGGGGCCTCAGTTTCTGCATGGGGAATTAAATGACAACTTTTCTTTCTTGAGCAAACATTTTGCACAGTACCAGGCACACCCCGAGTTCTAATTGGTAGCTGTGATGGCTGATCTGTTGCCTGTAATTTGCTTCTCAAGAGAAAGCAAGGATAATATGCTGTGTGTGCACGTGTGCACGCGTGCATGTGTGTGTGCATGCATGTGCATGTGTTAGTGTTCATCAACACTGGGGCCGTTAGTTAACATCTGAAACATCCAAGCCCCACACTCCAGAGGAAGTTGCCATAAGTGCTTCAATTATGTCTTAGCTCAGCACCCACGGGCATGTTAATTAGCATAATGGATTTCTAAAATGGTTTTCCATTGATGAAAAGAACGGCACTCAGTGAAGGTATATGGCTGGAAGTGTGTCCGGGTGCAGTCGCCCTGCCCGCACACTGCAAACGCACCTAGTCGGACTGTGAGCCGCTTCTCCCGAAAAGGCACTGGCCTGGAAGTTTAACCAGTCCTGTGTCTAGACAGGAAGAGGTTAGCCTTTTTACCCCACTGACCAGGTGAGCCAAATACTGTGCTGAAGCTATCGTCACATCCGCCTCAGATGAACATTCAGTGGAAGGGGCTGTGGAATATTCAAAAGGAGGAAGAGAGCTGAGATGGCCCTGCTCAGAGTGGGCACAGTGGCTGTCCCCATGCCTGCTCACTGGTTGCCTGGGAGGCAGAAATCTGTCTCTGTGTACCCTACAACCTGCCTAGGTGTTTGGGGGAGGAAGCCTGCAGCCTTCCTGGACTTCTCACCCTTGGTGAGCAGGAAGCCACCGTCTCATACCTTACAGTTTGAATAGCCAAATGGCTCCGACTAGTTTTGCAATAATTGCTTTCATCTAAGTAAGAATTATAAATGAATCAAAGAATGACTGACTTCCACAGGCTTAGAAATGACATGTTATGACAAGAAGTCAGGAAGTTGTGAGGATAAACCTCTGCACAGCTCATCCTGGGGAGGAATTTGGGGCCTATTTTAGGTGCCATATGGGTCAAATTTAGAAGGGGTGTGTGTGTAGGCAAAGAAGCAGGAACCCGACAGGAGAAGAGGAAGGAAAGTAGAGAATTCTGATTCTTTCTTTTCCTCCTGGTAAAAGAAAAAGAAAAGCCATGAATCCTTCTAGAAGTGGGCACAGTTGAATAGGATGAGCTGGAATGGACCTAGACCAGGATTCAAATACTCCTTCTTCATCTCTAACTGTCCGGGGCAAGTTTCTTAAGTCCTCTGAGCAAGTCTTGTCATCTACAAGATGGGAATAAGAAACTGTGAATTTGTATTTAAATACATGGACTTGAAACCACTTAGCAAAATGTCCATCACAGGCTGAGCCTTCAATGCATGGTCATCCTGCTATGACACTTAACACGGCATCTGGGACTCTGTCTCAGTACCCAGGTTACAGCAGCAAATGAGGCACATGGCTTCCCCAGAGCTCAAGTCTATCGAGGTGATGAACTTCACGAAGAAGATGCAAGAGCAACTCCGACATGTCTGCTAAAATGCAGATCCTAAGCAGCATTCCAGAGCTTCCAAGTCAGAGGACCTGTGTGTGTGTGTGTGTGTGTGTGTGTGTGTATGACCAGAAACCCTTTCCGTTTACTGTTAGTATTAGGATAATAGTAAACTGGAGATTGAACCTAGGGCCTTTGCACTGAGCTAAATCTTGAGGTATTTTGTATTTTTCATTTTGAAACAAAGAGTCTCACTAGGTTGGCCAGTCTGGGCTTGAACTTGAGACCCTCTTGCCTCAGCCTCCCACAGTGTTTAATAATCCCCACAGGGATTATGGGTACGCATCAACACCTTTGGCTCAGGAACCCATTTTTAATAAGCTGCCAGGTGATTTTGATGGGCAGCCACACGGGAACTACTGGTTTCAACACTATAATTCATCCACTGTGTTTGGTAACTCTTCTGCCCCCTTCAAAGGCTCCTGGGTTGTGTATTTGGGCTGATGGCATCTGGGTACGTGTGTGGGAGGTACTTTACCCCCCAGCCCCTCTAAGCACAGTGGGGAAGGGAGAGTCGCTGTGGGCTGATTTAATAGACAGTGCTCATGCATCGTTATTGGACACTTCAAAGACTTCGCTGAGCATGGAACCAACAGGCTAGAACTTGAGTTCGGAAGTCTCCAGGAGCGAGATCCTCTGGACCTGAGCAAGGCCATGCTCCTCAGCCCATCTAAGAGCCGTGGCCGTCTGGAGCAGCGCCACCCTTGTCTGCCTGTGCCTTCGGAGTTAATTTTCTGCTCTTCTCTTCCCACAAACCATGCATTGCACCTTTGTCTTTTAAAAATTTCCCTGTAGGACATGGAGCTACCTATGATGTATATTATGAGAAAGAAAAATGACTAACCCAGTCCCTCTAAAATATCTTCAGTGTTCTCTTCCAGTCTTTTTGCCTAAGTACTCAAATGCAAGCATTATTTTTTCCCCGAAAAAATCAAGATATGTTATAAGTTGCTCTGTTTATTTCATGTTTTATTCTTTTTTTTGTTTTCTTTTCAATTTTATTTTACAGAGGAAAAAATGGTACAAAATTTCAAAACAAGATCATAGGAGAGTAACAATTGTTAATGTATTACATATTGTTGTCTTCAAAGTAGTTGCTCAGATTACATGAAATAGGAATGGAAAACGATCATACAATATATGCACAAACCTTTCTTTTTAATGAACTAATAGAAATTAGTAGTATAACTATCTTAACTATCTTGTGTGTATATATTTTTTTCCTTTTTTCTTCTTTTCTCCTTTGCCCCATCCCAGTTTCTCTTTCCTTTTGAACAGTTTTTTCTCTAATGATATATATATATTTTTTTATCGGTACCAGGAATCAAACTCACGACTGCCTGCTTGCAAGGCAGGCGCTTATGCCGCTGAGCTAAATCCCCAGCCCCTTCTAATGACATATTTTAAAGTAAAAAATTTAATACATTTTTATGCCACTAAATATTCCTCTACAACAACGGCTTTCACACCGGGTCAGACGGAGCCCTTGGTTTCCTGGCAGTGAATGCTCTCTGGTGTCCTGGAGTGGGGGCGGGAGGGGGAGCGCGGGGAATGGAAAGGGAGGCCAAAAAGGGGCCCTGACCCCAGAGCCCGTTTCCACCACAGCAGCTCCACTGGTGTCCAGTTGTAACTGGAGGGACGCGAGACTCCACTGGAAAAGGATTTAGAGACTTAAAAAAGGTTGAAAATCCCAAAATTACACCATTGTCCTAAATATATGTATATTTTGAGGGGCAGGACTAGGGATTGAACCTAAGCCTTCACACTGAGCTCTCTCTCTAACCTATCCATATATATATATATATATATATATATATATATATATATATATATATATATATAAAATTTGTTTTTTAGCAGGTTTTCAAATTGCTAAATTGCCTAGGCTGGACTCAAACTTGCAGTCCTCATGCCTCAACCTCCAGACTGCTGTGATTACAGGCATGTATCACCATTCATAGCTACATAAAAATTTAAGCCTCATTTCTTTCTTTAAAAATTATTAAACAAATATTTGCTAATTGTTTTTAGAAGCTCTTTTTCTGTTTTGTGCAGTGCTGGGGTTTGAACACAGGCTTCTCTAACATGCTATCCAAGTGTTCTACACTGAGCTACATCAGCACACACACACACACACACACGCACACCCTTGTTATTTTATTTGAGGCAGGGTCTCACTAAGTTTTCGAGGCTGATCTGGAATTTATGATTGCTCTGCCTCAGCCTCCTACCTAGCTAGGATTATAGTTTTGTGCCACCGTGTTGGCCAAAAATTCACAGTTTTATTATGTTTTTTGTTTAAAGAATGAATGCATAGCGTTGTATCCCTGCAATCCCAACTACTCAAGAGGCTGAGGCAGGAGAATCCCAAATTCCAGGCCAGCCCTGAGCGACTCAGTAACCAACAACAATATATATATAAAAAAAAACAAAGTAAATAGAAATGACATTTTTTTTTTGTGGAAACACCAGACACAGATTTGATGAAAACTAATCTCTCCCAAATATTCCAGAAACACAGCACTGCCCAACACAGCTCAGTACACACACACACACACACACACACACACAGTTAAGTTGGAGGTTTTTCAGACTCTTCTCTGCAGAGTACTGCCTTGGGCACAAGAACCCCTGAAGCAGACCCCGAGACTCACATTTGAGGGCAACTTTTTATGTGGCAGAAAACTGTCCTGATTTGCCCCCGACTGCAGGTTTCCTGGAAGCTGGGACAGAGAAGTCAGGAACTGGGTGGCCCTGGCAGGAAGCAGGTTAGCCCTTGCATAAGTGAGCCTTGCCGGCTGGGACCTTTAGGGGGCTCTCTGGAACACCGACCCCAGGGGCTTCCATCCCACTGGGCGTCCTTACTAGTTGAGAGCTGTCCCTGAGGACAGGAGTTGTAGTAATGCCGAATGGGTGGAGCAGAACACAGCAACACTGGCTGTGAAAATACTCTTGCGCATATATATTTAAAAAATAAAAATAGGATCCCTCTGTTTTTCATTTGCTGGCACACTGATTTACATGTCTAACAGAAAGCCTTCCCAGACCCTAAATCTAATACTGTAGTCACTTCTAGGGACCAGGCTGGAAATTGCCCTTGGGTTAATAACGTCACTAGACTCATGTAAATGGCCAACACTGGAACCGGGTGAAATACTACAACTAATGAAATATACTTCAGATTAGCTCTCTACCGGATTCGGCTCAAAACTGTCTACTGAACCATTAGAAGACACTAACAAGAAAAGTCTGGCGACTCCAATTCTTGAGCGCTGCGGTCAGCCCAGCTCCCCGCAGGAGCCCACGTGATAATCCCTGCTTGGCCGGGGCTCATTATGGCTGGAGCTGCTGCACGGCTGTGGATCAGGTGTGCAACCCTCTGCCCTCCTCCTTCCAGCCGCTTCGTGATTGCTGTCTAAACAAGGGAGCAAGGAGTGCGCTCCTTTTGTCACGCCTCCATAGTTATTTGACGTGTGATCATTTTTGGGGAGTTCTTGGCAAAACTGGCAGTGGGTTTGCCTATTACCTTCCCACAAAGGAGGGAAACAGAGGGTCCAAATTCTTCCCCAGAGCCCCCGGCTAAATTCTAAAACAATTTGGGAGGGGCGTTCCCCTCCCTATGATTTTATGAACCCAGGCCCCCACGTGACGACATGGATACTGTTGAAAAGCTGAACCTTGGTGGGCTTTAAGCCAGTTGGGGGATCTAAAAGCATGGCTGTTAAATTTTTCAAAAGTTATGATAATAGTTACTGTATTTTAAAAGATATGATTCCAATCTTTAATCCCAGTTCTCTTGGAGACTGAGGTAGGAGGATCAAAAGCTTGAGGTCAGCCTGGGCCATTCGGTGACTTAGCAAGACCCTGCCTTAAAACAAAACAAAACAAAACAAAACAAAACAAAACAGAAAAGAGCCGAGGGTATAGCTCAGTGAGAAGGGCCTGGATGCCGTCCCCAGGACTGGAGGCGGGGTGGGGGGACCTCTGTCTGTAGAAACACAGTGATACTTATAGACAAATTGATCGCTAGGATATGCTTCTAAATACATGGGTAGACGAGAACAAAGCCAGATAGGCCATGGGTCCAAGCGTGTTCACGATCCTGCTGTTTACATGTGTCTGAAGTTTTCCATAATGCAGTTTCATTAGGGAAGAAAAGACTTGTCTGGGAATTGAATCTGCTTTTGCTTTCAAAGGTCATGATAAGCATCCAATGGATGGATGTAGCTTCAGGACAAACCTGAGTTGTAGGAGAGTTATAAGCCAGAAAGTCCTAACTTGTGGACAGAGACAATGGAAGGAGTGGGTCAGGAGAGAACTGCTAGTGAGCTCCTAGGACCTCAGTCAGAAGTGTCCACCCGCTGTAACTGAGAAGGATAGAATTTTGGGATGTTAACCACCTGGACTCCCCAATTTGTGAAGCCAGACTGTTTGTCTTTATTATCTAGAGAAAGAAAGGATGCTACAAAATCCAGGGAAGAAAGAAGTTCAAGTTTCAAAGCTATTGTCCAAGAGTAAGAAAAAAACTTCATTAGCAAAAACCATTCCTGCTACCCTATGATAGGTAACTCTTTCTTTATTGCTTTCTTTCTCTCTTTCTTTTGAGACAGGGTCCCACTGTGTAGTTAAGGCTGGCCTTGAGTTCACTTTGTAGCCCAGACTGGTCTTGAATTCACAGTGATCCTCCTGTCTCAGCTTCCCAAGTGCTGGGATTACAGGCATGTGCCACCATACTTGGCCAGTTAACTTTATTGAAGCATTTATTTATCATATTCTGGGCCCTGTTATTATAAGTAGTCTCTAGCCTCAAGGACTGTGACAGCCCCTGCCTCCCGGGGTTTTGCACTCCTGAGTATCTGACAACTTGGACTTGAGCTGGAGATGAGTTAGGGAAACTAAAATAAAAGCGATTTTGTTTCTTCCACCTCTGGGAACTTGGACCTGGGGCCTGAAAAATTGATTTTAGCTGTCAAAATCAAGGAAGAAAAGTTTGCTGGTGGGTAAGTTTGCAGCCTGATGTGGCTTCTGCAGTTGTGATTAATAAAGCATTCAGAAGGGACAAGGGTCTTGGTGAAAATATGCAATTTTAAGTCACACTGACCTGGGTTTAAATCATTTCACTCAGTTGCCCTGTGACCTTGGTGTGAGCCTTAATTTCTTATCAGCAAAATGGGACAGATAGTCCTACTGACTGTGCCTACCTGACCGGTTGGGGTAAGGAAGAGAAGAAACAATGTGTGCAAAATGCCCAGCTCAGCCCTGCAAAGGGCAGCTCCCGAGTACACTGAAGCCTGCGGTCTCAGTTCACTGGTGACATAAACAAGAATGCTTTTCTGTTTCTAATGATTGCCCCAACCCTGCTGGGTAGGCTTAGTAGCAATTCAGCTGGATTCTATACTTTACCAGTTTCTTTGCTATAACAGTCACTTTTTTTTTACGGCTCTGGATCATTTTAAAACTTTGGTCCTCATCCTATTCTTGCCCAGGAACAGCTTGTGCTGTGCTTCTAGGGGTCTAGAGAGAAAGTGAGGGTGTTCTCTTATCCCTTATCCCCTCTTCCCTGCCCCTGGCAGCTCCCCAGGGTGGGGGCTGGCAGGAAGGAGAGACGATGCCCCTGCACATTTGTCCTGGGACTGCAAGGGTTATAGGCTTCTGGTTGGCTGCCTGGAGCTGTGGACCCTCAGGATTTTGAGGGCTCCTGGAGATGGCTTTGCAAGGCTTCATTACCCACCACCTTTCTGGGCCTTGCTGGTCCCTTCCTAGATCATGCCCCATTACAGTCCACTGTGTGAGAAGGAAGGTCCATGCTGTCTGCCTTCCGTGACCAGCTTTGGGATGTCTGAGCATGTGTAAAACCTACAGTAGCTTTGTCTCCAAAACACCATAAATCATGCTTTTCATTTCCATTGCCAGCCCTGGCCCTAGGTCAACATCATCCCTCGAGCCACTACCCAAAGAGCCACCTGCTCAATGTCTCCTTGTTTCTATTCTTTCTCTCACACCCCAGAATCCATGCCCACCCCACAGCAGCCAGAGCAGGCATTACAAATATATACATCATCAGGTCATGTCACATGCTGTCACTCCCCTGAAGACACATTGAATGAAGTCCCAGTGGCTTCCTCTGACTTCTGGGCCCCACCTGGCCCAGCCCTCACCACCTCCCCTGCCAGCTTCACCCTCTGCCATCTTCCTGGGCTTCACAGAGCCCCAGCCACATGGGGCTGGCTTAGTGAGCTCTTGCTGCAAAACAAATCACCCTGAGACTCAGTGGCTCAAAAAGGCCCCTCAGATTCTTCAGATTCTTAATCATGATTTTGTAGAATGACCGGCTCAGCTGGGAGGTTCATCTCTGTGCTGCTCTGGTGCCCGTTGGAGTTGTTCGTGTGGCTGCATTTGGCCAGGACCCCAGCCGGGACTGGAGCGTCCTCTCTCACACAGGCCCTGCCAGGCATCTCTTTCTGCCCGCCTGGTCTTCACAGAAGCAGAGCTGGAGCCCAGTGCTCGCTGGCTGGGGCTCAGGTGAGTGCTGTGGAAAGCTTAGGCACAGGCTAACTCACTGTCATTTCAGAGTCATGTTCTGTGGGCAAAGCAGGTCCATAGCAAGCTACCAAGGTCCGAGAGGAAAGAAGCAGACGAAGAACATGTGGCCACCTTGGATGTCCAGCACGGGCCTTCTTTCTGTCTTCTCTTCATGACTGCTCACTCTTTCCTTGAGGCCTCTGTCCCTGCCACCCTCAGTAGGGGACTTCTCTGGTCTCAGTGTGGCTGCCACCCTCTTATTCAAATCTCAGCACTTAAGTGAGGAGCATCCAATGAAGAAGTCACCCATTACTGTCCTGTTACCCTGTCAACATTCTTTGCAGATGTTGGTAATTTTATTATGTGTTTATCACATGTCTGTCTCCTTTTACTAGAAAGAAAGACTCAGGGCGCCAAGAATCCGGCTCTTTTGTTCCCATTGTTTCTTTAGCTCCTAGAGCTCTTGGCACAGAGATGGCAGAAACCCCCAGTGAATATATGTTGCAAACACATGCTAAATAAATGAATGTCCCCACCGTGAGCTAAAGGCCTGGGAATCACTCAGGCCTGCTTTCTTACCCTTATTTGCTGTGTGACCCTGGGAGAAGTTATCATTTCTGTCCTTCAGTCTTGAAAAGGCAAGGATTAAGAATGCTTAGTGAGGAAACTAAAGATCTATGAGAATGATGAGTATCTAACCTACCACATGGCCTGGTACTTAGTAAGCCCTCATTATTTTAATTAATTACACTATTTCTAATGCAAACTCTGATTTGCTCCCTCCTTCTTTCCTTAGCTTCAACACCAGAAACAAACAAAAAACACATTCAGAACTGGAAGGCAGGAATCATATTTAATTGCAATCCTTAACGTGGCTTCATGTGGCTGCCCACTGGCTCCAGCTGAATGGGTCCTCGTCTAGCTCTGAGTGGTACAGAGCAGGTGGGCCAGGTGTTGGCCCCGGTGTGTTTGTCGCAGGGACAGGCTGCTTCTGTTATAAAGGTCTTTCGGACTTCTGAGAAATTTGTTTGGGTCAAGTACTGCTGGAAGCTGTGTGTAACAAAAATGGAGCTTCCTCATTTTATTATTTTATTAATATTTATTACTATTTATTTATTTTATTCATCCTGATTGCACCTTTTGGAAACACCAGATTCAATTGACCTCCTAATTATTCCTGCTTCATTGGTTCAGTGAAGCTTACATTATTCTGTTGATCTTTACCAAACCTTACATGGAGATTTTGCTTTTCATTTTTTATGACTTTTTATTAATGTTTTATAACCTTAGGTTCTTAATCATAAAGTCGTAAGGAGCTTAATTGATTTGAAACTAAACATGCCCTGAAGTGTATACATGTTGGATTGATTCAAATTGATCCAGGGACTTTAAATAAAGCTCCAGCCAGAGAGTGCGATGACACCTGATAGAAATTCTCTTCAAGCACTTGGGCTTGGTGACTCAATTATGCTGCCATCTCAGCACAGTAAATTATTGGGAAAGGTTTTTTTTTTTTTATTCTTTGCATTTATCATAGACTGAAAAGATAGAATAGTTCAAAGAAAAAAAGCCCTAGGAAAAGTTAGACTAGTGTAAAACACTCTATTTATAGTTCTTCCTGAGAAGTGTGGAAGACTCACATTTTGAGAGTGGACTAGTTTAAAATTTGAAATCTATCTATCTATCATCTATCTATCTATCTATCTTCTATCTATCATCTATCTATCTACCTATCTGTCTCCATGTTTTGTTTCAGAGCCTGACAGGCAACATCACTGTCTCCAGATGAGAACGGTTGGAGATTAAGTACTGATAATAGACACAAGAGTAATGTGGAATTTTACTTTTATGTCTTTTAATCTTTCTTCAGGTGTAATCAATAGAGGCTTTCCCACAGAAACTTTCTCTGAACAAACTCAGGAGAAATTCACGGTTTTTCAGGACAGGATGAGTTCCCTTACCCATTTCTGCCAAATGATGTGTCAGTGCAGTTCTAATTGGCCCTAATTGGCACCCTTACCCTCAGAGGCACTGTACTTCTTTACCTGCTGCCCAGCTGTCCTCATGGCAGTGTGAGATCCCATTCTGGCTCTGGGGACTATCAGACATAATTTCCCCGTGGAGCCCTTCAAACCAAATAAGACTGCTTGCTGGGCACAGGGAGATAAGCCCAACTCCAGAAAGATGCAATTTCCAGGGATCAGGGCTCCCTGAGGTCCCTGCAGGGAACAGTCACACCAAACTTAACTGTAACTGATCTCTCCAAACACATTTTCCTCTGTGAGTCTTCCGAGGGCCCTGACTCGCTGTCATATCAGAGCGCCTGTTTCCTGCAAGTCAGTCATTTTGTTTGACTCCTGCTTTTTAAATGTGTGGAGTGATGGTTCTTGAACTTGACTGTTCAGAAGCCTCCCCCTCTTTCTTCCACCCAGGCTTCTCAATGACCCCCTTGCCCAGGGCTTCTGCTGTTGACCATTCCTCCTGCTGCATGGCCCTCGGGGACACTTTCCCACCCAGCATTGGAATAAGACACCCTGAGCAGATACTTTTAACTGTTTCTATGCAGGTGCAAAATGGACAAAACCAGGCGATATCTTGAGTAATTTTGCCACAGAGTGATGGCCGCCAACAAGAGACTAGGTTTTTCCAGCCACCTCAAAAGGCTTCCTGCTGGCCTGCCTCAGTTAAACTCTCAGCCCCTCCTGAAAGTCACTGGCATTCTCCTTTTATCACTTTGAGCTCCACTGCTTTTGCTTGTGTGTGACCTTGGTGCCGGGGCATGTTCATAGTCTGGGGCAGTGGGAAAGATCTCTCAGATCTCTAACTGGGAATTGACTGACTCCTAGTTCTGCTGAGCTCTGAAATCGGTCCTCATGTTTTCTAGGGACTTGCTTCCTGTGGGCTGCCCCTCCCGTAGGCTGAGACTGAGTGATGGGGACCCCTCTGCCAAGAAGTGGGGCTCCCAGCCTGACTCACCTTGCTTTGAGCTGTGCTGCCTCACATGCTGTTTTCCACCTGCCTTCTTCTTCCCATCTCTTTCACAAGGAGCAGACTGTGTGGCCATCTGACGGGTCCGCCCCTCTCCGCTCCTGGCTTCCCCATTGTCCCTCATGACTTTGCTCTAACACGTCTTAGACATGTGATCCTGCTGTCTGCCTCTTAGAGGACCCTGATTAACGTGATGCAGTCCAGTTAGCAGGGAAGCTGTGGTCTCTGGGCCCTAATGCAATTCCTTATTCTGTGCTTATGAAATAAATATGTAGCTCTGGACAAGTCACTTACTGCTCTGGGCCTCAGTGTCTTTATCTGTAGAATGGAGATAATAATAGCTCTCCCTCTCAGGACTGTTGTGAAGTTTAAATGAACTAGTCCTGGAAACCCTATTGTGTAATGAGCCCTCAATCCACATTGGCTACCCTTATTTCCTCTGTGTTTTGTTGCTGTTCACCACCGGTCCCTGCCCTCTCTTGTTTTTTCTCTAAAGCCAGTCAGTGAAATGTATAATTGAATCACTGCCTAAATCTGTGACTATTACATTTCCTGGGAGAATTACAGTCACGTGCATGTGTAACTGAAAAGCAGGTGCGGGCGGGGAGGGGGGGTGTCACCTGCTTGCTCCACGCCTGGGGGTGTTAGCATGCTGCTCCCTTGTGCAGGGTTGTCGTCCCCTTCCCACGTTTGCTGGTGAGGAATCTGAGTCCTGCGGTGCTTTGTAAACGTGCAGTGTTCCTCGGAACTTCACACGGGTGTGTCTCGGAGTGCCGAGTCCTAATCATCACACTAAGCTCCTGTATGCTGTGGAATGTCTGGACAGAGAGGCACAAAGTGTTCTGGAGCTTTGGAGGTAGCAGAAGTCCTGGCCTACTTGGGGTTTCTAGAAATCCCTTCTGGAGGGCTAGAAGTATCGCTCAGTGCAGAGTTTAGCATGTGCAAAGCCTTGGGCTCAACCCCTAGCCTTAAGGGTTAACAAATAATCTTCACAGGTGTATTAAAACTGGCTTGGAGGTGAGCAGGAGGAAAGGTGGAAAACTGCAAGAAACTCTTTTTGGATGAATGGAAGGGCAAAAGCAAAAACGTAAGTCCTCAAAGCATAGCATATCTGCAAGGAAATAATGGGAGTACAGTCTTTGGCACTGGCATTCCCCTTGGTTGAAATCCTACCGGCTGTGTGAACTTGGTTACGTTGCTCAGCCTCTTTGACCCTCAGTTTATTGATAAAATGAGATTAGCAGTAGCTACCTTGAAGTGGATTGAGAGGTGCCATGCACTGGTGACCAGCACCGTGTCATTCATGCCCAGTACACGAAAGAGGCTGATGGCCTGCTCCCAGGAGGACAGGACGAGAATAAGGAGCCTTTGAGCTTTCTCTAGCTTTCAGGAAAAAAATGTAAAAGTGCTTGTTCTTCCTCTCGGAGCAAATGGCAACATGAATCACTCTCAATGCGTTAGACAGCCTCTTGAACTCCCCTGCATCAGTGAAACGTAGGTAGAAACATGACCATAAAAAAACCCCATGCACACACCTAAGTACCTGATTACAAATATTTGGCCTCAGCAGATACTTCAGGTTTTCCCTGCCGGAGAAACTTGTAGGTTGCTTTCTGGGATAAATCATATAAACTTAATATCAATCTACTACCCTTTCCTAGTAGCTATCAAGCCCCTGAGGCTTGGCCCCACAGGGGCAAGAAAAGAAATGAAGTCATGAAGGGAAAAAAGAGTTCCTATTTCCCTGTGGTTAAACCAGCTGGAATGTGGTCAACAGCCTGCCTGTCGGCCCTGAGCCCCGCTGCCCGTGTTCACACCCGGGCTGAGCCTTCTGAGAACCCAAGCTCGATCCGCCGCCAGGCCTGCCCTCCCTGCCCCACACTCTCCTTCCCTCAGGAGATCTAAGGAGAATTTAATCCATATGGTTTTGATTCCTTCACTCATCAAAATGCAGTTTTCCAAGAGCCATTTGATCTCCAAGATGTTATGTGAGTGTCTTTTTGGATTTTATGTTTTCCCTTAGAAAAGAAAAGCTGAGGATTTGCCAAAAGAAAATGAACTCCAAACTGTGAGGGTCTGAGCTGGGTTCAAGCATCTGATCCTGGGGAGCCAGAGAGGATGTTGCTTAGCAGGGGCCTCGAATGTTCTGTCAGAAGCTAGGAGAACGCAGCATGGTTAGGAAACATACTTTGCTCTCCTTTCTCCAGGGGGGTGTGTGTGCACAAGCGTGTGTGTGTGTGGGGGGGTGCCCAAACTTCTAGAAGTGAAGAGTAATTATGAACTAAGTGCTTCCTGAGTACCAAGTACTTGTGCAAATACTCAACGAGTCTTTACCTTTTGAGGGATGTACTTTCCTTTTCTCTTTTTGTCCCTCTTTCCTTTTCCCTTCCACCTCTCTTTCCTGCTTTCCTTTATCAAATATTTATTGAGCATTTGTTATGCAGCAGGCAGTGTGCTCAGGTCTGGAGGCACAAGGTGGACACAACAGATGGCACCGTATCTCTGCAGCTTACATTCCAGCTCACATGCAGCTGGGCACACAAATAAGCGGAAGGGACATCGGAGCAGCAGGGCTCTGTTTCCCTGAGATAGGAGGCCAGGGAGGGCCACCAACGGCTGACCTGCAAGGGGAAAGTCCTGTGCAGGGAGCAGCAAGGGTCAGGTGTCAAGGCAGAGGTGCGCTGGGCAGGGTCAGACCGCTGGCGAAGGCAGCCCTACAGCAGGGAAGGGGCTGACTGTGGGGTCAGTAGAACTCAAGAGAAAGCTGGGCAGAGCTCCCTGGAGCTTGGGCAGGAGAAGCCAGGATCAGGCTCTGTGTTGACACTCTCATGCTGGGGGCTGGGCAGACAAGAGACTGGAGGGGCCAAGGCCGGAAAAGTCATCAAACTCATCAGGCAGCCACTGCTGACCCAGGGGGTGGTACTCCCTTCCCCGCCAAAGTTAGGAACTGACAGACTCAGGTCAGTGAGGGAGGTAGGGCTCTATGTCCTGGCTCTTACTCCCTCTTGGAACCTCAGGAGTGAGCACTTTGGGTGCCGTGGGCTTCTTGTCCTACCTGTTGTTGGCCTATCATGCCGGCGGGGAAGTCGGCTTCTCTGCGCTTTAGGGATGGGCTTTGCTGATGGCTGGCAGGTACTGGAGGAAAGGAAGAGAGGATTCAAGGTCAGCAGAGGCCTGATTGACCTGGGCAGCTCTTGGGAGTGCTTATCCTCATCCTCCCAGTGAGAAAGGAGAGGCTCAGGGAAGTTGAGCAAACAGTGGGGCAAAGTCAAGGTCAGAGCACAGAACTGTATTTAAATCTGATCTCTTAACAGCATTTTTAGTTTACTGGTACGTCCTTAGATCATCTGCTGTATTCAGAATTATTAGAGCCACCCAAGGGCACCCCCACCCCCTATTCTAAGTCTCCTAGTGGTTTTTAAAGACCTTTGGGGTCCCTTTCCCTCAATCTGGTTTAACCTTCCAAAGAATACATACATAATGCAAATCCTCTTTATTCAGGGTTTTGTATTTCTAAATAAGAAAAATACTCATTGTTGATTTTCCCGTTACCAATTTAATTTTTAGCAATTTGCTTGTGTCTGTGGTATATGCAGTAGTACTGAATCCTGTGCAGTAATTTGCTGCGGTATTGCGCTTGTTTTGTCTTTTGAGGCCGTCCCTCGCTGAGTCACTAAGGTGCCCAGGCTAGCCTCACGCTCATGAGCCTCCTTTGCCAATCAGCCTCAGGTTCATTTGATGGAAATCATGACCTGACAAAGCACAGCTGTTAGCAGTCCTGATGTCACCAGGTGACACCGGTGCTGCTGTGTCATCAGTGGCCAACAGCTGTCATAGCCCTCACTACCAGCAGGGTGCTAGCTTGTGCCAGATACCACAGGTCAACTCTGTTGGGTGCCGATCTCTGCCACTGGTCTTCCTTGGTGCCAGTCTCTTGAGCTCTTAGTGCTAACAGCCCCTAAAATTTGCTGCTCTTGCTTTTGAACCAACAGCTCTGTCTGCACTACTCAGGGTAAGAATTCCAAGTCGATTTACAGGAATTTTGGAACCCACACTACCAGAGAAATAAATCACAAGCATGTTTATAGTACCATGAAGTGAGTCTTTAACAGGGCCTGCGCAGCGGCACTGGGGAGAAAGCACACTGGAGGGAGCCCTCCTAGACTAACCAGAGGAGTGGCTGGGGAGTGCTGTATATATACAGCCTTGTGATTGGTCCAAGTACAGGCTTGTGATTGGTGCAGGGCCCCAGAACAGTCTTGGTTGTCATGTTGTGGCCATCCTTCAAAAAGGCAACAGTGGCATCTTCAGATGGAGAGGCTGGAGCCAGGGGGAGGGCACACATGACACCCATGTGGCAGTGGAGTGGGGGAGGGCGGCTGCTGGATAGCCAAGGAGGACACCCAAGCAAGTTGCTCCAGTCCACTGGGGTGAGGGGAGCGACAGGAAGGAAGGGGGAGAGGCATGTGGGATGGGGTGGGGGTCTATGCCCCAGGTACTAGAAAAACAGGAGTCAGGTGGGTCTCTTCTCTCCTGCCTCAGCCTTCTAAAGTGCTGGCATTACAGGCACGAATTCCTGTGCCCAGCTACAATTTTTGCTGCAATTTTCGTTCAATGGTAAATAGCAGTAGAGTCATTCATTCACTGTTTCTGCATACCACCCCCAGGGTCGTATGCAAGAGAGGGACTCCAAGAGGAGCCAAAACAGGCCTTTGCCCTCAGACAGCCCCCAGCCTGGTCAGGGACCAGCGCAGTGTGTGTGTAGGGGGTGTATAAGATATGAGGACAGGTGTGTAAATAAGCACTTTCATACTGTGTGTGTATAAATATTGTAAACAAATAAAACAGACAGCTTAACTCTTGGGGAACTTGGGGGATTTTGGACTGTACCAGAAGTGACTTCAGGGAGAAGTCATACTCAGCCTGAGGCTGAGGGCAGGGAGGGAATTCTCCAGGAAGTGGAGCCAGGGATTGTGTTGGGGGGCATGCATTGCACCTCCATAGCCCCTTCCCCAGTTAGGAAGAAGGCGAGAGACGTGGGAAGTGGGGCACAGACTGGGAGGAGAAGGCATTAACTACCATCTCACGTCCTGTGCTGGGGAAGTTCAGGGACCACCTCAAGAGTTTCTGGGCTGTATTTGTGGTGTGGATGACTGCTGACGCGGAACTGATGGTACGTGGACATGGTGTGGTGCTTCCTCAGCAGCCCAGAAGCTTTTTCCCAGGCCCCCATTGTCCACGGTTGGGGAGGTCAAAATACTGCACCCCCTTGGCCAGATAGCCAGATGGTTCATGCCACGCCAGGCCAGGCCCAGGACTCCAATCTGGGATTTTCACCTGAATTACTGAAGAACTATGCTGTTATGCTGAATGTGAGCTGGAAGGGTGGGGTCCTAGCAGCTGTCAGAGGCCCTGTGCGACTGTGTGTGTCTGAGTATGGGCCCTCACTGGGGAAGCTGTCAGGACACAGAGGGGGAAGCTGGCTCCTGGTGACATCCTTTGGGTCTGAGTCAACTGATGCCTGAAGCCAGCATTCCCCTAGGACAGGAGTTAATAGATGACCTATTTTAGCGGTAGCCATTGGAAGATTTCCTGTAGCTGATTCCAACAGAATCCTATCTTTTTGGTCCCAGAACTCTGCAAGATACCATTGTTCCAGGAAAATATTTTCTTTTTCCCCAGAAACTTTGGTCTTGGGATGCAAAGGAGGGGTGAGAGTGAAAATTCCTGGCATGGTGGTCAGAAAAGCAATTGGGAGGGGCAGAATACGGTTGCCCCTGAGTTTTGAATTTTCTGCCCTTCTCCCTAATTTCCCGCTGTCACTCAATATAAGGCTCTGGTGTAGTTACAAATTTCAATGTAAATAGCTTTGTTATCACAGCACACATTTTTGTTGTTGTTTTGGGGGGTATTTTATGATTTTGTTTCTACAAATCAAAAGTAATGGTTTAAAAATTCCCCAAGGCAAGTATGGTGGCACATGCCTGTAATTCCAGCACCTGGGAGGCTGAGGCAAGAGGATCGCTATGAGTTTGAGGCCAGTCTAGGCTACAAAGCAAGACTCTGTCTCAAAAAAACATAGAAAGTCCCTGAGTTAGAGACTATAGCCACGCAGGACTTGACAGTGTTTCAGACAGACACGGCAGCAGGTAACGATGGTGTGTACTTCACAGGCGCATACGCAGGCTCTGCCACCTGCTATTATGGAAGGACACTCTGTGATGTTCACACAATGACAAAATTGCCTAACGGTGCATTTTTCAGACACTAAGGGATGCATGACTGTATTTTAATGCTAAAAGTTGCTTCATTCAACTTTCCCAAGGTTCTATTTATTCAGCAGTAAAACCGAGGTCATCAGAATGTGTACCTCATGGGGATATGAGCTGTGCTCTCTCTTAAGATCTGAGATCTGTTGGGAATGGCAGCCTGAAATCCCAGCACTCAAGAGGCTGAGGTAGGAGACTGGCAAAAGCTCAAGCCCAGCCTGGGCTACATAGTGAGTTCAAGGCCAACCTGAACTACATACTGAGACCCTGTCTCACACCCCCCCCCCATAAATAAATGATCTGAGCTAGGCTTGGATTCTGTAGGAAAAGTTTGTTTTGAATGATTCAGGCAATAGGAATTTAGTGTCTTGTTCCAGAGAATTCAAGTAGTTCTTTACAGAATGCTTTTTCAAAGTGGATATACGGTTGAATTTCCCTCTGAGGGCCTTGGTTGCCTCATCTGTAAATTGGGGGTAGTCATGGTAACCACCTCATAAGGTGGTCATTCTGGAGAAGCAAGTGAAGCCCATAGCCCGTCCCGTCCATGGCCACTCGCCACCATCCTGCTCTGGCTAGGAGGCAGCCATGGTGAGTCACAGGCTTGAGACCCCTCTGGCTTCTGGTAGGTCTTAGCCTGAAGATCCGTGAACTTGGAGTGAGAGGAAAGTGATTGCAGACTTCCTCCTGTGAGGTCAGCATGAGCTGGCTATGCCCTGTCACCAAGGGCCCAGCTCCTGCCACGCAGCCTCTCCACTGGACCTGCGGATTTGACAGCCTCATTGCACAGGCCGTCCCTTTACCTCTCTCCCCCTTGCAAACAGTGGCTATGCAGCTGTCCTCCTAGCCTCCAGCCTGAGTATCCTGAGTCCCTCTCTTGGCAGGACCTGGCACAGAACCTGGCACACGCGTGGTACTGGCTGCAGTGGCTGTCGTCATCCACCGAGGAAAGCACGGGGAGCGTGATGGATGTGTGGTCTGGCCATCAGTTTCATTGTTTGAAGTCTCCTTTCTTAATCAGATGTTGTGGTTTTACTCTCATGAATTAGCAGTGGCTTTGATGAATGACTGGTCCTCCCCTCTAAGAGCTGTCACGGAGGATGGATTATGGACAATTATGGACCCAGCCTCCAATCCCCACCTCAGTCCGCAGTGTTCTGATGGCCCCTCCTCTTCCCTGGGCCCTGGGAGTCTCCCACTAATACTAACAGAGCCTCAGCACACTCCGTGTGTTTAACCCATTGGAGATCATGGCTCAGTTGAGAGATACAAGCAAACTCTTTTCATAAAACTGTTACATACGCTGGGTGCATATGGTGAAGGAGCTGCATGTTTGTAATGACTAATATTAAGCCATAACATTTAAGTCATCAATTTGGTTATAACACAGATTTTATAACAGTGTGTGGTATTCAACAGTGTATTATCTATGACAGATAGCATGAACTCTGGTACATATTGTTATGTCTCTGTTTAATAATTTCTAGATTGTAACTGCAAATAAAATACCATGTATTTTATTATGTAAATATAATACATGCAAATTTGCACTATTTTAATTCTCTTGCATTTCAGCACATCTAGTGATAAATATATCTCTCAGATACACATGACCTCTGTAACTGATTTATTTGAACTGTAACCTTCTGGGGGTTAAAGCTTCTAGAAGTGTCTTGCATGGCCATCTGCCTTTCAAGTTTCTAGGTTGAAGCCCTAAGCCCAGCATGATGGCACGGGGAGATGATTAGCTTTAGACAAGGTCAGGGGAGGGAATTCCCCATGATGGAATTAACATCAGAAGAAGAAGAAGAAGGAAATTCCCCGTGATGGAGGAGAAGGGGGAGGGACGGGAAGGGGAGGGGAGGCGGAGGGGGGAGAAGGAGGAGACTAGAACTTTCTTTCCTTGTGTCCACTATTTGAGGACACAGTCAGACGGTAGCCATCTGCAAGCCAGGAAGAGAGCCCTCACTAGGGAACCAATTTGATCCAGTGCCTTGGCTTTGGATTTTCAAGTCTCCAGGATCATGAGAAATAAATGCCTACTCTTTAAGACACCCAGGCACTGAGTTTGTTACAGCAATTGCAGTTCACTAATACCATGGAAATAGCTCCTCTGTATAATGACACAGTGAACTCTGCTCTCGTAGCTCACAGCAGGTCAGGTATTTTACCTGTGTGACACTGTTGAGTTACCTGAGTTACCACAGTTACACTTATAACTACTTGTGCTAGGAATTGCCTTCCAGTGTTTAGAAAGAGAATAACAGTGATTTTAAAAGATACTATGTCTTACACATTAAAGAAGCTTAAAGCTTCATGCCTATAGGTTTTATAGTAGCTCCATGATAAGAGTCTTGGGCTGATTCTGTCTTTTCTTAGTTTTGCATGAAACATCTTCAAAGTTACCCATGGTCCAACCTGGCTGCCATAGTTCCAGTCATTGTGTCTATGTTTCCAATAGTGAGGTAAAGGAGGAAGGTCAGTCAACTTGACAACTCCATTTGTATCTCATGGACCACAGATTGCTCCCCAGCTACACGTAGCCACAAGCAGGCTGGTCAAGGTGGTGGTTTACATGGGCTCCCCACAGCCCTCAGTACTGCCGTGCCTCAGAGAGAAGAGGAGCAAACATGAGGTCTCTGCAGCAATGCTACAGTTGTCGTTTCACTAGTAAAAACTGAGAGTCAAGCATGTGCCCTCGACTGGAACAGTGGTACACATCTCTAATCCCTGCTACCTGGAAGGCTGAGGCAGGAAGATTACAAGTTTAAGCCCAGCCTGGGCAGCTTGTCGAGACTCTGTCTCAAAAAATAAAAAGGGGCTGGGAATGCAGCTCAGGACGTCCTGGATTCAAGACAAAAAACCCGGAAATTACATAGACCAGTGCCAAGACAGAGCCTGCACTTGGACAGGGGTCTTCCTGACTCACTATGGTACTGAATGGCACCTGCCCAGTGGGCCCTAGATTTTAAATAACACCAGCTTCTGTCCAAAATGGGCTCATGGGAGGCTTTCTGCAGGGCGTCCTTCTGTGATGGGGTCGTTTTATCTTGTGGGCTCCATGTTCCCTTGGCTGGGCTTTGAGCAGTGACCCGGTGCCAAGTGACTGCCTGGTGGCCAGAATCGCACCTGTGTGTTGCTCAGGTTCCGGGCACGTTGACTACGTGAAGGACGTGAATGAAATAAAGAACCTGGGGACAGCTCACGCTCTGGAGAGCAAGCCAGCTGATTTTTCCTGGACAATATTTACCCTCCACTGACCAAGTGTGTTGCAACCATCCCTGAAGAGGTACAATTTCCCCGAGGAAAGTGCCCATTGTTAACCACAAGTTCCAAGAATCTCCATCTGGGAAATACCACATGTGGCCCCCGAGACCCTGTCTGCTGGTATATTTTCTGAATATCCTTTTTTTTTCCTGATTGGCCTATAAAATCCACTGAGGAATTATGCTAATGCTGATATCTCTCCAGTCACATTCTACTGAGGATTGAATCTATTTTTCAAAGACAAAACAATTTTAATTTAGTGTCCCTTTGACATTTCCCTCTCAAGCCTGTGAAGGGTGCTCTGCGAACAGAGAGGTCCCTGAATCCTCTGCAGCTGGCTGCGCTTCACGCCTGGGTGGCGGAGCCCTCGGCCAGCCTGCCTTCAATTAGAGGGAAATGGACGGGGACAGCTTTGCCCTGTGCCTGACACTCGCAAAGATCAACCTGGGCCCTGGGGGCTGTGTTGCTCCTGCCACAGCTGAAAGTTTTCATTTCCATGTATTTGGTGTTTTACTGAGGAACTTGAGTGTGCCAGGTTTAACCTTTAAGACTGCTGCCTTCTTTTTGCCACCTGTCCCACCCCAGACTTGGAGGGTGCCTAGAGCCCAGAGCAGGGATGTGCCCTTCCTCTGCCCACGTCGCTGGGAAGCGAGATTGTCTAGATACATGAGGATGCACTCAGGGCCAGGTCGTGGAGTCCCTGGCTTCCCCCTCTGACTGCAATCCTATTGGAACAGGACAGAATGTGTCTGCCCACCAGGTCCTAAGACACAAATGGGGGCTGGGGGACAGGGTGTGTTCTGGGGCGGGATCCTTGCTATGTCCTTTCACTACATGTTGACACTTGAGCGGAAGGTCATGGTATCATTTTGAGATTCTTCTGTTAGTGAACTCTCTCAGTTAGTTGCTATATAATAAACTGCTCTAAGACTTAGTAGCTTAACGCAATACTACTTTGTTCAGTTTTGCTGGTAAGCAGTTGGCCCTGGCTTTGGCCGGGCAGACCTTCCAGTCTAGGATGGGATGGCCTGAGATGGGTATGGTCAACTGTTCCATCAGCCTATGATGCTCTGAGCCAAGATGATGGAGGCCTGTCACCCAGGAGCCATTGGTGGAAGTTTCTGAACATAAGGCACACAGTCTCTTGAGGCCCAGACTCTGAATTGCCATGAGGAGCCAGACATGGTGGCACATGCCTGTAAACCCAGTGCTCTGGGGCACTGAGACAAGAGGATCATGAGTTTGAGCCCAGCCTGGGTAACTTAGAGAGGCCTTGTCTCAAAACAAAAAGGGGTGGAGATATAGCTCAGCGTGAAGGCCCTAGGCTCAATCTGCAGTACTGAAAAAGGAAACTGGCATGAGCTCAGCTCCTCTGCATTCTGATGGTTGAAGCAAGTGCAAGGACACCCCCAGTTCTCAGAGTGGAGAAGTAGGCTCTGCCTCTTGGTGGGAAAGCAGCAATGCATGTTGGCCAGTTTTGCAGTTGACAACAGACAAGGAAGGAGTTTTCAAATCTGCTTCTCAAGGTCTAGAATGCTGATAGCCAAGTCAAGATGAAAGTGTGGATGCCTCTACCCTTCAGCCGGACTCACTGACTCTTATGCACAGCATGTACTGGAATTTCTGGTGAGATCTTATTTGAATGAAGTTTGCCATGGTTAAAAGACATTTGAATGCCACTGAGTTAGAAGTCATTGTGAAGCTTCCCTATCTCCTTTCCCCTTGTCTCACACAATTACATTGGTTTTCTAGTGAACGAAAACTAGTGTTAGGAAGTAGGAAGGCCTGCCCTCGGCCATCCATGCATCATTCCACACCCTCAGTCCCAACACAGCCTCCATTTCTTAGTCTGTGAAGGGACTAGAAGACAATAATCCACAATAGAAGAATCCAGACTCCAAAGCCAAGCTATCAGGCTCCAAATTTCCGTATTTTAATTGAGCGTCCAGTTCCGAGCTGTGAGGTGGTCTAGTCTGAAATCTTCCTAAGAAGGCATTGAACAAAACAAAGCAAACCTCTGCCTGCTGGACTGACACCAAATGGTAGAGTCCAGCCTTTAGAGATTCATTCCTTTGGCTGAATACATTATTCATTCATAATTGGGGATGAATTGGTTGGTTAGAACCCATTCTTCTGTGAATATCAAGCTGAACCCTTGGCACCAAGAAAATGTCAACTTTGATGGAGAGTTTTGGAGAGAATGGAGAGAGATCTGTGAGATGTAAGAAGAGGAGAGGATATTGGCTTGGGCTGGCCATGTCGGGGTGGGCTGGGAGAGGAGCAAGGAGACAGGTACCCAGATGAAAGAGAGGAATCTTTAAACTGCAGGGGAAGAGAGCCAGAGGTACTGGCCTGCTTGTCTCCTGTGCCTTGAGCTGAGGATCATTTTGTGTCTGGGGCACAAGGAAGATAGTGCACTCTCGAGCTTTACCCAACCTGATCATCAAAGGGTTTGAGCCTCCACCAATACAGGGCCTGTGGAATATCCGAAGCTACCATGGACCTCTGTGCTCCTGGAGGGTGGAGAACAGAGATTTCCCATATTCTCCCGGGGCAGAGAGTTTCAGTATCTCAGGAAGGAGAACCTGCTCCCCCTCCCTGGCCCCAAAGAGCAAGTCACTAGCCAAGTTGGTCCTGCCCAACAGGATCTGCCCCAGCCTTGCAGTCAGAGGCTGCCACTTGGCCCTGGAGGGTAGGCAGACAGGCTGCAACTTGCTAGGCTGGGCCCTGGGCAGCGGGCCTGATGGGCATGGCAGGGTGGGCCTTCTGGGTCCTGTGAACAGACTGGAGTTTGCTGAGCAGTGGAGCCTCACCTGGGGTGACAGGTGCGAGGAGAGCAGCTTGAATGTCAGATGAAAGGTCCAGGTGTGTCTGGCTGCACGCCAGCTGTCTGTATGGAAATATTCCTCTATGCCTGAGATGGTATTCCTCTGTGCCTCTGTGTGTTTGTATGAAAGATAAACTGGGGAGCCATGAATCTCTTACTGGAGGGGACTTTTATTTTTCAGGAGGGTTTGCCTTGGAATTTCTTTACCTAGCAACTTCCATATAATATTTGTGTTTTTCACTTTTTCTCTCTTTGAATGTCTATAAGTGTTATTAAACAAGTAATCTGTGTTTTCTCTGAGCAAATCTGAGAAAGGACAGATAAGAAAAGGTTTTGTCTGAGGTGATAAGTTGCTTGTAAAGAATTACTATTAAATTATCTAATTTGTCTGCCTCTCATCTTTCAATCTACTTTTAATTTTCCTGGCTTTCTGTTGAGGGCATATCCCAGGGTTTGTGACTCTGTTGCAGGGTATGTGGGAGGTGGTTCTCTGTACTCACTGGCGTCCCCATGGGGTTAATCTCTGTTGGCTGTGGTGACAGTGAGGTTCTTGTTTCCCCTGTCTACACTGGCCCTGGCCTGTTTCACTTCTTCTCTTTTCTCCTCATGTCTCTTCCCCTTCCAAGTCAACTACAGGCTCTCATGTCTTTATCTCAGGCTCCTTCTTGGGGAATTCCAGCTGGTGCCTAAGGAGAGTGGCTCTGGGCATGGACCATGGCCCCCTTGTGGTGCGGGTCTTGCATCCATCCTGCAGAGCCCGCTCTGTCTTGGGTGTGGACGCTCTGCCTGGTGCTCTCCTGACTCACTCGCACTGTTTGGTTCTGCCTCCTGGGTTTGGCAACTCAGTCTCCACGTATCTCATCCTTTGCCATCCAGCTTACTCTAGAAGTTCATCAAAGCCTCTTCTTCTTGCCTGTCCTCCTTGTTCCTTGGGCCCTCCATTAATCCCTTCCTTTACCTCTGTCTTCTCTGTCGGATTTTCTTATCAATGTACCTTTACCAGGTCCTGAGCCTGGTCCAGCTTGAGCCTGCACCCCTGAGGCCCAGGCCACGTGGTGGTGCAGGGGAAGTTGGTTTAGGGTTCTCCCCTTTGCTCTTAAGCCTGCTTTTCCTTGTCCTTTTCCCTGGAAGCAAGGTTGGGTTATAACACTCTTCTCCGAGGTGACGTCTTGCCCAGGCAGAGCCATTGGCCATGTACAGTTCATCATGGCCTTCTCATCCACGTCCCCAAACTTGCCTGGTTGAGGGTTCAACGTTTCAGCCCCCTGCCACTGTGTGCTCTCATGTGTCCACTAGCTTGAGCTGAGCTAATCCTACATGTTTCCAAGACATCGGCATTGACCGGTATCCAACTTTAGTTTAAAGACCCACAGAGGCTCAGAAGTAAGAAAATCATTTAGTGGCCCTCTAAGGACATTTTGGCAGAAGAGTGCCTTGGCTTGGAATAAAGTATTATATGCTTTCTCCTTCTCCTTTCCTCCCTCCACCGCTCCCATCCTGTCAAGGAGATAGTACAGATAGTACAGTTATCTCTGCCACTCTCTGGCTCTGTGATCATGAACAGATCACCTAATCTTTCAGTTTCTGTTTCTCCTTCCATAAAATGGGGATACTAACAGGATCTGGCTCGTGGAGATTTTATGGAGATTCTAGGAGTTAACTATGTATGGCAATTAGGGCAGTTCCTGTCACAGAGTCCCTTCCAACATATTGCTCTTATTACAAATCCATTCGTAAAAGAATTAGGGCACCCACTGCTCATGGCAGGTCCTGAGGCCACAGGGCGGACTGAGCCCCAAAGTCTCCAGGAGAGATGGTGTTGATGGTGATAGTACACCTGCCCCAAGGTAAGAATCACTATTTAAAATCTTCTCTTTCTTGATGGCATTAAAAATGCCTGCCTGTTTTAGGTAGGAGAGCAAGCACTCCTGCAGGAAGCCCCCGGTGCTCAAGTGTAGACCACGTCATATCAACTCAAGAAGGTAAAAGGGCAGAGCCAGCTGTCTGGCAGCTGGTGGTTTGGGTGCCATATTCAGCGGCTCTCCAGGTTCTCTAGGAAAGAAAAGGCAAGGCTGAAGGTGAGGATGACAGAGAAGTGCTAGGATGGCTGAGAGAGGGCCTGGGCCCTGAGGGCGATTCCTGAGTGGTGTGCAGGCAGTGCTAGGTGGTCCAGAGAAAGAGCCCGGCAGGGGACACTAGTCAAAAACACAGGGCTTAGGTGTCCTGTGGGCCTCTCTGGTCAGCTGCCTACCAGCTCTGGAGGCAGCACACTGATGAACCCCTGGTAACCAACCAGCTATAGCCACCTTCCAAGATGTCCCTGGTCCACCCCATGGGTTTGCTTAGCATGGCTGGCCTTTCTTTACTTCCTCTTCCTTGTCTTTGCACACAAATGAGGCTTGTGACTCTTGGGTCAAAGGAGTGTGGCAGAAGGGGTGTGAGTGACTTCCACGGCTCAGTTACTAAGTGAATCTAGGGTCTGCTTGGTTCTCTCTAGAGGCGCTTGCTCTTGGAGCACAGCCTCCGTGTTATAAGGAAGGGCACTGAAGCCTTTTGGGGATGGTCCACCCGGGCTTCCTGGTGATGGCCTTCCCTAGGCCCCAGGTAGTAGCTCTTATCGGTCACCAGGCACAGCGGGAAGCCCTGTTGCTGTTCTGCTTGCCATCACAGAGGCTTCAGCCAATCTGCAAGTGGCTGCAGGGTTGCTCCATCTGCAGGGGTTCTGGTATTGGCTGCCAGCGCTGACCATGATATGCTGGACAGAGTCAAGGGAGCTCCGGATCCCTGGGCCGTGGAAACCAAAGAGGGTCCCTGGGCAAACAGCAGATGCCGTTGAGCTGGAGAGCTGGTGTGCAAAGCCTTGTTGCCTTTGCCTATTTGGCTGGCACAGATAGGGGAACCTTAAGTGGGGTCATGGTCATCAACAACTCACACAGGCAGCACAGCACAGTTTAACAGATGTTGGGGGGGACTAAGGTTGGGGTGCTTTGAAATCCTATAAGACAGGCTTTCAAGCCAGCCCTCAGGGGTCCATTAGTCACTTGTCTGTTGCTGAGTCAAAATTCGCAACAAAAGCAACTGAAGGCGGAGATCTCTCTTTGCCTCACAGCTTCAGTGGGTTCAGTCCACGGTTGGCTGGCTCCAAGGCAGAAACACATGGCTAAGTGTGGGAGGGCATGGCAGATGAGAGCTGCTCACTTCATGGGCAGCTGGGAAACAGAGAATAAGGGAAGAGTCAGAGAAAAAGGCCCAAGGAATAGACCCCAAGGTCATCCCCCCATGATTTACCCAGACAGCCCCAGAAGTGTGCCTTACTCTCCTAGGCTTCCTTCAAGCCAGTCAAGTTGACTGCCAACATTAACCACCACAGGGGACCATGCAAGGAGGATCGGAGAAGCGTGAATGGGAGCTACTCTGAAGGGAGGAAGGAAAGCTAGTTCTAGGCAGAGGGCACAGCGTAAACACAAGCCTGGTAGACAGAGAACATTTCCCTTCTGGGGCTTCTCAGAATCTGAGGGTGAGAAGAGAGCAGGGGGACGAGGTCCAGGGCTTCCAGTGAACCACTGGTCCACGCTCTTCAAAGTGTCACCATTACAAAAGAGGAAAGAGGACTCAAAATGCACGACCTCAGGCTGGCCTGGACCACGATGGAGAGCAAAGGCAGGCAGGAGAACTGCAGGAAGTGGGATTGAGATGGTGGTAACCTTTGGATGTGGACTGTATGCATCACAATATCGTATTAAATACAGTTCTGTTTTGTCTTATACAAGAGCGTGTCCATTTTTAAGCAAAATTCATGATGATGTATTGGAGAAGAAGGTGTGATGTCTACAGTGAATTGTCAAATTGTCAGATAAAAACGACATTTATTAAACAAGGTGATAAAACAAGTATGGCAAAATGTTCATGGGTAAAGCTGACTAGAGGGTATAAAGGAATTTCTCCTAGTGATTCTTCTGTGTAATTAAAATTGTTTCATAAGTGAGACGTAAAAAGCTTTTGAAACATAATGGCAAAGGAAAGTACAGGCTCAGAGGCAGGGAGGAGACAAAGAAAAGTCTAGGATTTCGGCTGTCCATTTTATTGGAAAGAATACTGAGTCATGGGAAGGTTAAAGAGCCAGTCAAGGGTCAGAGATCAGTTCATCTGGGCTTTGTGCTGCTTACTGTGACTTCTGAGGCCCACGTTGTGCTGTCTCTCATCACCCGAAGGGTCCCAGGGGTGAAGCGTACGTGCGGACTCCTGGCCTGGGCGGTGGGGAGGCCTCAGGGTTGCTGGACCTGCTCAACTCGCAGGACACAGTCTCAGGGCTCCTGTTATTTCTGGTTATCTTTAATGTGAGTTGTGTCATAAACTCCCGGGACACTGCTCTGAAATCTGCCCCGTATGTTTGTAAAGTTGATTACATCTTTGAGACCTTTTCTAAGGTTAGCAGCGGCTATAAAGTTTCAATTGTGGGACCCATGTGCACATAATAGCCCCCCCACACATCTGATATCTGACGTCAAGCATGTGCTAACAGTTCGTGGATTTCCAGTGATGTCTAGTGCTATTTTTTCTTAGATAAGAAATTAGGGACAAATCTTTATTTCCTCTTTTCAAAGGAGAACAGCTGAGCGAAGAGCAGTGGCATCCTGACTGACTGTGGGGCTGTGCTTGAAAAGGAGGCTTCAGTTGGCTGGGTGGTGTGTTTGTGTGATCCCAGCACTCTGGGAGGGGGAGGGAGGAGGATCAAGTTTGAGCCTGGTTTGGGCAACCCGGCAACTTAGCAAAAGCCTGTCTCAAAGTGGAGGGCAGGGAAAGGCTGGGACTATAACTCAGTAAGAAGGTTCTAGGTTCCTTCTCCAGTACGGGATGTGTGTTGGGTGTATGTGTTTTTTGGTTTAGTTTGGTTTGGTTTGGTTTGGTTTGGGACAGGTTCTCGATTTGTAATTCAGGCTGACCTTGAACTCATTATATAGCCCAATCTGGCCTTGAACTCACAGTGATCTTCCTACCTCACCTTCCCAACTGGTGGGGTTACAAGGCACCTACCACCACGTAAGGCTGGCAGAAGCCTTCCTCTTACAAGTAATTTGGCAGATGTATAAATGAATACTTGGGAAAACTGTTTCAACAGTAGCTAAAAAGGCTTAATATGTGCAGAGTAAAGGCAATTTCATGCCTGTGCATTTAAGAGAAATGAATGCTCACATGCATCTAAACACACACAAAACTATTCATAGCAGCTTTATTAAGAGCAGCCTAAAACTGGAAACAACCCAATTTCCTGCCAGCACTAGGATGGGTAAAAGGTCGTGTGTTCTGCTGTGGAGTACTACCAAGCAGTGACACATACTGAAATGTGATAACATAGCTGAATCTCATGGTTACATGGTCTGAAAGAGACTGCTTGGTGTGATTTCATTGGTTTGAAGTTTACCAAAAAATCAAATCTATGTTAGGGGCAGGATAGCAAATATTAGGGTGCTGATCAGAAGAGGGCATGAACAGCTCCTGGGGTGCTGGGAATGTTTGATATTTTCTTCATTTGGGTGGTGGTTACATATGTAAGATTTGCATATTTAGCAGCATGTAAACCATCCATTAATAGAGGGGGAAAAAGGATTTATTTTCTACTAGTGGAATTATCTTGAGGGGCCATGTAATGAAATCTAACAGGACACTGCAATGACGGTACCTGATAGTAGCAGCCTGGGTTCGCTGTGTCCACGAGGCCCTTCCACAGTGGCCAGTCACATGTTGCTGATGCATGCTAGGTCCAAGCCACCAGTCACCCAAGGCATGGTCAGTGCTTGTGCTTCTAGCCGATGGCTTCAGGGCCGTTTTGAACTTAGGGACAGGCTGAGACTCCTCATTCTCCAAGATGGCTTTCCTCCATTCCCAAGAGGAAAAGAATTACCTGATGATGGTGTTCAAATGCAGACTGTGGCCCAATGCATTTCAGGAGGGGCCTGTGATTCTGTTTTCAGTCAGAAGCTGAACTGTGGTCCAGCATTGGCTGTCAAGGTCTGGGCCTGACTTGTCACCTTGATCTTCACTCTTAAAATCCAGTGTATTTCCTGCTCACTCCTCTGTCTAACATGCTGGGAGAACCCAGGTAGAAGTGGAGGGGGAAGTCAACCAGGTTGCCCAGTGGTGCCCAGATGTGATGGTTTGGATAAAGAAACATCTCCCTGCCTCAGTGTCCTGCACTGAGGTGGGATGGTCCCAAGTCTCTGTGCAGGCCCAGCTCAGTGGCCCTCTTCAGCTTCTCCACACATAGGCCAGGGCAGGGACAGGGAGGACTAATGTTTCTTAATCTACAGAACTGTTGGTTGGTGTCATTTTCAAGAACCAAATGGGCTTGTCAGAGAGGAAAAAGAGAAGCGCTTGGTTTTGTGTTGTCTGCAGGGTACCTGGCCTGGCTTGGGTCCAAGTTGAGGGTCCTCTGGTTCAGAGATGATGGAGCCATTGATTAGGGCCTTGAGTCTAAGTCACAGTTTAGTTCAATGCCATGAAATGATGTTTGTGTTGAGTGAGTGCCAGGTCCTAGACCAGGCACTGATGGCTCAAAACGAAGCTGTGGAACAGAAGCAGTGCAGCAGGAAAACGGAAACTGAGTGAGAGCCCTGAGGTCAGTGCCAAGGCAGGGTGCTAGGCGTCCTCTGGGGGCACAGAGGAGGGGAGGTGGGGAAGTTGTGGTGTTCAGATGGCCTCTTACGGGCATCACAGCTGCTATCAGCTCCTCCAGTACTGGCCATAGGGTTCAGCGGAGTGGTCCCGGGTGACTTCCAAGGTGAGGTCCTAAGGAACCCCCAGCTTCTGCCTTGGTCTCTTGAAAACAATCTGGGAGACAGCAGCTGTCACACAGTGCAATGGTATTGGGGCCACCATACTGTGAAGAAGCCCAGCCTCACCACATGGGGACTCCTAGGAAGACAAATATTACAGCTGGGCAGTAACAGGTGCACTACCAAGCTGGACCATTGGATGCTGCCCTGGGGGAGACCCCAAGCAAAGAACCCTCCACTGAGCTCAGAGAGCTCCTCAAACAACCTGCAAGGGCAACCGGAAAGTGTTGCTCTAGGCTGCTGAGTCTAGGAGGCTGGGATGCACAGCGATGGGAGAAGAAGGGCTCGGGAGGAAGGGTGACTGAGCAGGGAGTGGAGATGCAGGGCGCCAGGTGGGCGGGGTGGCAGTGGAGAAGGACATCTTGTAAACCCAAGTAGAAAGGAAAACACAGTGGGGATTGGGAAATTAGGAGTGGTTAAATATTAATAGAGAACAAAAGGCCAGCCAACAGAGGTGGGGGGTGAGAGGGGCAAAGCAGGCAGGAATGTGGAAGAGAGGGTCTCAAGACATTCCACACGGTTTGCAGGAGCTTTGTGTTTATTTACAGTTCCAAGCTGGTGAAGATGTGAACTTGCCCTGTAAATCTCTCCACAGCTGCTGCTATTGTCCTCTGCAGCTGTGACAAAACCATTCAGAAGGTTCAGTGAAAGCAGACTGTGAAATGGCCTCACAGGCTCAGAGACAGGGGGAAAAGGGTTAAGCACTCTCCACCGCTCCTCAACTGCTGGCCCCAGTCTGGAAATGTCCTTGTCCTGTGCCTGAGAGGTCCCTAGGTTTCATCTTAGCGGCAGCCAGAAACTACGTGCTCTGAATTGGTGATTTAGCCACAAAGCACCTGGCCAGCAGGGTTGAGAAATGCTACCCACACTGAGCCAGGTCTGCCCAATATCTGAGGTGGCCTACTATGTCTGCTGCCACCTCCATCCCAGGCTAAAAAGGGAAAGACACAGGGAAGACCATCCAAACAGTGGCTGCTCCCTCTTCTAGCTCTGCCACTGTTCTCCCAGGACTCTGCTGTGGCTTAGATGTGTGCCCAAGAGTTTGGGTGTTAGAAACCTAATCTCCAGATTCATGTTAACGCACTTGGAGCTGGGTCCTTTGGGAGGGAGCTGAGTCCTTTGGGAGGGAGCTGGGTCCTTTGGGAGGGAGCTGGGTCCTTTGGGAGGCAACTGGGATTAGATGAGGATGTCAAAGCTAGGCCCCTGTGATGGCATTAGTCTTTTATAAAAAGGGACCTGAAGTCACATGCCCGCTGTTTCACCAGGTGATACTCTCTGCCATGATGAGGAAAAATGTCCTCACAAGATGCTGGTGCCATGGTCTTGGGCTTCCCACCTTCTAGGACCATAAGCTAAAACTGTATTTTTTTTATATATTTGCCAGTCTCAGGTGTTTTGTTGGAGCAACAGAAAACAGACTGAGACACTCTCCATACTGTAAGATGGGAACAGTGAGGCCTATGTTACTATTGCCTTGAGAGAATTAATCGAAATATTACAAGTCAAGTAAGCAGCAAGGACCCTTAACCCGAGGGCACACTGAGCAGATGGAGGCTCTCATTAATATTGTCCTTGCCTTTGTACACTAGTCTCATGCTGGACTCGCTCTTGGGATAGCACAATAAATGAGCTGTCCATAGCTGACATCATTAATGGATCGGGTCACTCTGCCCCAGCATACAGACTCGGCCTCACAGTCTCTGGCAGCCACTAATATTAATTAGCAGCTAACATTTCTTGAGGTCTCACTATGCTACTAGTAACTTTTCTCCTTTAATCCTCATAAAACCCCTGAAAACTGGGATCAATTCGCATCAGAAGAAACGGAGGTGGAATGACAGTAACTTGCTCAGAGCTGAGAAGCCAGGAAGGGTATGGCCAGTGCCTGGACGTTCCAGAGCCTGCTGTGTAGCTACTGCCCTGCTCTGCCCCAGCTCAGGGTAGCTGTGCAGGGTGGAGGTGCACGGCACCCTGTCATTCTCAGAATGATGATCAGGCACAGCCCCATCAATTAGCAGGTCCCATGCCTTTATCTTTTTCTACTAAGTCCAAATATAAAAGAAATACAGGACCTTTTTATAGTTCCCCATAATTACTAATGGGAAAATCCTCAGAAAACCCCATACCTTGTTCCAAGGGATGATCTAGAGCTCTCACTAAATCAGTCCCATGAGTTTTTCTTAGCTTCACACTCTGTACTTAACAGCAGTCCTGACACATGATAGATGCTCAACAAACATTTCCTAGGGCACAGCACTTAAGGCCTGGAAATTGTTAGAGACCTATGGTAGTGCTGTAACTTTAATTTCTATTTTCTTCTTAATGTATTCGAGGCTGACCTAGAATTCACTATGATCCTACTGCCTCACCCTCCTTGAGTCCTAGGATTATAGATGTGTTTCACCATGCCCAGGTATGCTGGCTATATAACTTTCATTTCTCTAAAAAGCAGAATATATATAAATATGTAATCATGAATCCAGCTTAGATCACATTCTTTATACCGGGTCGGTCATAAAATATAATTTCTTTCTTAAATGGAGTGATTGCTCATTAGAGTTCTAACACATCCTGAATGAATGAGGATCACATGTAACACTCAGCATCTGGGACGAGGTAGAAGTTAGACAAGGTCCATTTCCTTCCATCTGTGCTTTCAGGGAGCAGAAGTGCAGGCCAGGCACTTGTGACATCCCAGTCCTTTCCTGTCCCCAGTCTGCCCCGATGAAGGACCTCCTCTTCTGTGCTCTTGGGCTGACTGGCCCAAGTGTGCCCTGGACCTCGTACAGCCAGCAGGAAGAGGCTGCTTGGGAGCACAGAGCCCCTGGAAGGGTGACCCTGTGCAAGATGTCAGGATGAGCAGTAGTCAATCCCAAAATCCGAAGCTGAAATCGGAGGGAAGACTTGGACAGCTGTGAGGAGGAGCCAGAGAACACACCGCAATGCACACAGAAGTACTGAGTTGTGGGAGGTGTGGGCTGGGTGCTGGCTCTGAGTGGGGCTGGGCGATCTGGTTTCTGGGTAGAGTCTAGCACCAGCCTGCCTGCGATTCCTGAGTGTCTTCCATTTCCTAGGCCTTGGTGAAGTGGCTAATATATGACACCTCATTTTTCTTCCCAGCTGCCTGGGAGAGGTGGTGTTCTCCTTCTATTTCTCAAACCTGTAAAGGAAGTTTAACTCATATGCCCAAGGTCATACAGCTCGTAAGTGGAAGAATGAGGACTCAAGCCCAGCCTGTTTGACTCCAAAGTCCATGATTTACCCAAGAAACCATCTTACTTTGCCAAATTCCAGAGTCCACTCTAATTTCCAGGAAACATCAGAGTTCACTTTTCTTGAGTTCTGGAAATAACTTTCTCTTCCAGAGTCCATCAAACTGTAAATGGCTCCTCCCTTCCCTCCAACTGAAGTAATCTGAGTATCTGTTAAGACCCTCAGTCCTCAGAAGAGGAAGGTGAAAGGATCTTGGGCAAACCACTGGCAGAAAAGCTGCAGAGGGCTGTGCTTGCTAAACAGAAGTAGCCCCAGTGTGCCAGACAGTGGTGAAAATGTGCTTAGATCCCAAAGAGCTGTCCTCCTACCCCAGAGAAAATGAGCTTAAACAGGAAGAGGCAAGAATGCAAAATTTAAGGAGCAAGATGAATCTGCCATATATAAGCAAGAAGCTAGTTTTACGATTATAACAGAAAGATAACCAAGTTCACAGTCAGATGGTAACGGAGGGATGGAAAGTGAGTGCAATGGGGAGAGACTGTACAAAGCAATTGGATGTGGGTAGAGAGGGACCCTGGAGGAGGAGCCTGCCATGGTACTGTTAAAAGTGCTTTGGAAGTTTGAATGTGCCAAATAACCGTGGCAGAGATTGCCAGTTGTTCACATTTTTGCTTATATCTTTTGGTGAGTATGTGCGTGTATATTTGTTGGAGATTATACGTATGAAATTATTAGGCTGTGGGCTGTGTATCTATTTTAGCTTTAGTAGATGTTGCTGAACAGGTTTCCAAAGTGATGATTCTAATTTTCATTCTGATTGGTAAAGAAAATCTGGACAAAATTTTTTGTTTGAATAAAAGATGTTTGGTTTTGTCCAGGAGGCCTCAAAACCCTCAATCTTCCTCCAGCTAAACCACTCCACTGCATCAGTCTCTCGAGTACATCAATTAGAGTTTGTGGTTGCAAGCAACAGAAAGCAACTTTCATTAACCAATGATGGAAGCCGATCTCTCACAGGAGACCAAATGATGTTGGAATGGGAAATGGATTCCGGACTAAAAGAGAAGAGTTGGATATAGGTAGAAGATCATAGGAGACTTTGGTGGCCGTGGCATGAAGAATAGCAGCAGTCCCCAAACTGAAATCTGTCTCTTAGCAACACAAGTACATTGAATGACTTCACCTTTGGTCCTTCATTATACAGTGGTCCAAAAAAAAAAAAATTCCACTGGCTGAGCTTGCACGATGGGTCTGTATTCTTGCTGGTATTAGTTCCTTGAGAAATGGCTGGCCAATTAAAAATGTTCCAGGTCCTTCTTGCCTTAAACAAAGAATCAGATGAGACAAGCTAACAGTGGTGCCAAAAGTTTGTTTGAAAGAGCAGGGTGAATGGGGTGAGGGACAAACCAGCTCTGCAGAGCACACTCAGGCCACACAAAGAGAAGAAAAGATAAAAGCAAAAATAAAAGTGCACTCTGATGCAGAGTGGGATACTGTGAGGAGTCGTGGCAGCAGGCTTCTGGCATCTCATCACTTGTACGCTGTCCACATCTCATTGGAGCCCTCAAGAAGTTCCATATATGAATTCCTGGGAATTATCTGACACTGTCCTGGGATCTTGTAATTGAGAGGTCCCACTTATTTCCCCTTGCCACACCCTACTTCCTGTATCACTCTGGTCACACTAGCGTGAAATTCTGTAATGGGAGCTCGTCACTAGGAATTTCCCTGTAGATCTCACATGCCAATGAGGAAATTATTGCTCTTAAAGAAATCTGAATGTGACTAGAATGGAAAATGGACACTGGGCAGCTGAAAAATGGTGTCCATCTGTCAATCTAAGAGTAGCATATGCACAGAGAAGGATAGGCAATAGGAAAGAAAGTCATACATTCTTGGTGACTTGGGGTTGGGCTCCAACCTACAACACAGATGACCCTGGTAGCTCAATGGGACCACGGGAAACACCCTCTTTTTTTTTTTTCTAAATGTTTGTCTACTAATTTTCTAGGGTTGCTGTAACAAATGGCTATGGACTGGATGACTTAAGGTGATAGAAAATCAAAGACGAGGCAGGATCCTGTTCTCTCTGAAGATTCTGAGAGAGGATCCTTCCTCTCCTCCTCCTAAGGTCACCAGTGATCTGTGGCCTTCTGTGGCTTGTAGTGGTACATCTCTGGTCTCAGTGGCCTGTCTTCACATGACCTTTTCTTGTGTGTCCTTCTCTCCTCTCCTCTGCTAAGCACACCTGGGCTGGAGCAGGTCCCTGAGGTTATAAATCAGGCCATGCCAGGATCATCCCCAGAAGAGGATTTGGGCTTCTTTTTGTCTGGAGCCTCGGGCATCCTGGCTTCATCTGGAGAATGGCAAATAAGATTGGCTTCTCCAGAGCAATAAAAGGCTGGTTGAGTGCCGAATTGCTATTGATTTTTCTTGCTCCATTATGAGGCTGAGATAAGGAACTGCTTTTTGTTTTACCTGCGTGGACCAGCTCGGGGGAGGTGACTGAGCTGTGTGGGGAAGGATAGGTGAGAGGTGCCTCTGTAGGAGCCTGGGACCTGGTTTCAGTCAGTGGAAGGGATGGCATATGCAGGAGCGGGACACTGATTTATGGCAACCATAGTGTGTATCATGTAAAACAGAGGATGACCATAAAGGAACACGCCTGATGCACCCCAAAAGAAGAACCAGTGGGTTTTTTCTTTTTCAAATTTTGCAGAAATATCTTTCGGTGTCTGGATTCACAGCAGGAAAGGGTTTGCCACTTCCAGTTGCCTTCCTCAGCTAGGATGATGGTGTTTGAGCAGAACAGAGCCACAAACTTGGTGTTTAGACCAGACCTGGTGTTATATAACCTATAGCAAGAGTGCCCATAGAGGTCTGCCTAAGTGATGTCTCAGTATTCAAAAATTATTAGTCCCACTAATGAAATGTTCTATAAAAGCTGTTCTTCCTTCCAACCTTGACAAATATGCTTTGCTGATGCTGCACAATAATTACCAGGATTGACTTAAAGTTTCTCCAGCTTCTATGTATTCAGGTTTCTGGTGTTCTGTGCCAGGATGTGCTGCCACAGGTACTGCTGTTCCGATCCTCTCCCCTTCTATCCTGCTCCTGGCTCCATACTGTCTGTTGGCATGTCCCCCAGCCTGTTTCCATGCTGCATCTCCACCCTCCTGCAGATGGCCACTCCTTCGTTGGTCAGTTCTCAGACATGGATAAGCATGTGATGGGCAGGCGTGTGATATCCTGAAGCAGAAAGAAGGGAAGAGGCCTGCACATCCTGGAACAGAGTCAGAGCCATGAAGATGGGAAATTTGGGGTGCCAGGGCTCCATTAGGATCTAGATGGAGGAGAGCATGCGGCCCAAGTGGAGGCATCGTCTTGGTACCATGTACTCTGTGTTAGTTATTTTCCCATCTTTGGGACAAGATACCCAACATCCAAAATTTAAAGAAGCAGAGGTTTAATTTGGCTCATGTTTTGGGGGATTCAGCTCATGGTTGGGTGGATCCAGCATGGTAGAAAGGCTTGGTGAAAGAAAGCTGCTTTCCTCATGGCAACTAGGAAGCAGAGATGGAAGGGACAGTAGGTGAGGTAGATGATACCTTCAAAGGCGTGGCTCCTTCAGTGACCCATGTCTTCTAATGAGGACTCACCTCCTAACAGCGCGTTGAGCTACACACTCATCAAAGGACCTATCTAGGTGAGTGTAACACCCCATGATCTAGCCACTTCCCAAAGCCCCACCTCTGACCACAGGAAACTTTGCTGGGAGACATCCTAGATCCAAACCATAATAGACTCCTAGGACTCCTTCCCTTTGGGGAGGCACAAGCCAGAGTGGGGCCAAGGGGGAACTGTTCCTGCCACGTCCAGAATGTTGCTGTCCCCATTCTAACCACACAGGAGACCGCAGTCCTGCTCCAGTTTGAAGGCCTTACATGTATGGCACAGAGCAGGACTTCTGAAATCTTGGGGAGATGAACCTTTGACTTTCCTTCCTGAGATGAAAAGGCTCCCTAGGACAGGAGGGAGTGCCTCAGAATTAGGAAAAACAGGAGAAAACAGCAGTTGCAGGGTCCATAGTGCCTGACCCTGGCCCATGCTTCCATTTGGGCTTTTTCTTCCCCCAGGCTTCCCTCTGAAGGCAGCTTCCCCTCTGCTGCCACATGCTCTCTGCTCTGCTCTCTCGTCCTCTTGGCAGGTCCCTTGAGCACCACATTCACTTTTTTTTGGTCTGATGAGTTTCTTCCTATATGCCTAGGCTGGCAGCAGCGAGCCTGCAAGATGAAACTCCAGCCCCTTCACAGAAAGATCTATCGTGTGCCTTGAAAACCCCTGCACAACCTTCATTTCTCTCCCTATGTGCTGCCATCTCCTTTTAGTCCAAGTCCTATTGTATTTTCCTGCAGCCTTGGTTTTCTTTGTATTGTCTACCTTGGAGAAGTTGGTTGTTACGTAACAGTCCCATGGACCTGCCTCCCAGAAGCGGAAAGGCCTGTTGCTATAACTACAGTGCTCACCAATCCAGCCTTCTTTCAGGTAATGCATTTTCCAAATTTCCTTCAGTGAAGACTTGGAAAGGTTGAGTTACCTGGATTTTTAACCATGCTGGTTCATGTCTAGATCCCCAGATCTCTGCTGTTGATATTGAAACATTTATAAAGGGACTAGGGTTTCTTTTCATTTCTGCAGACATTTTAAAGGATAAATTTTCGTTTTGTATCTGGAATCACAGACACCCTAAACTCCCCAGGAAAGAGGTTTCACTTTACTATGGCACCCGATCCTACAAGAAACAAGATCAAGAGGGTGGAAGGAGAGGAAATTGGTGATTTTGAATTGGTCAGTGGTTTTCATGGCTAGTTTGTTTTTCCTGCTGAGTCTTGTGTTTCTGATTTGAGCTTCCCTTCTGGACCTGTGTGTGGACGAATATATGAGAGAGATTAAGGGGGCCTTGCAAATTGGTAATAAGTGGTTGGTACGGAGCAAAAGGAAGCTAGTTCTAAGAGAAATAAGGGTGCTGCTACTTCAGGAACCAATCATTGCCTACTGCCACCGCCCTGATCCAGGACACCAGCTTCTCTCTGAAATCCCACAATGACTTTTATGAGACAGCTACAAATTCCCTCACTTCCCTTCTTTTATTTTACAGGAATCTCCAACTTAGTTTGTGATGGCAATGTACCAGGCTAACTCCCTTTCTGTATTTCTTGGGAAGTTAGGGAATGTATTAGCGATGGATTGCTGAAAAACAAATCACCACCAACTTGTATGTTGAAAACGTTTATTATCTTTCAATAGGCTAGGAACCCAGGCATAGCTCATCTGGGGTCTCTACTTCAGGCTGAAATCAAGATGTGAACCACTGCTGGGGTCTCAATAGAAGGTTCAATCTCCCATTGCTGTTGGCAGAATTCCATTCCTTGGAGGGTTGCTTACTCGAGAGTGTTGGTTCCTGATGAGTGTTGGTCAGAAGTTGTCCTCTGTTCCTGGCTGCATGGACCTTTTCAACCTGACTTGCTTTATCAAGGTATATGTCTTAGTTACTTTTCTCTCATTGCTGAGACAAAATACTTAGCACCCAAAGTTAAAGGGGAAAGGGATATTTAGCTCACAGTTTGTAGAAGTATCGGTCTACAATTAGGTGGCTGCAAGTTAGGGTGGCATCTCAGAATAAACAGTTAATGGTGGGTATAAAGTGGCAAGGCAACGAACAGGGGGTAAGACAAGTCTCTTTCTGTCCCTTATATTGTATCTAGGCTACCAGGATTCAGGCAGGGCCAAAACAATCAGTGGAGTGATTTAGGAATCACTCACCCTTAGTCCTAACACTGCACGGCGAATCAATTACACACACTAGATTCAGCCACTGCTGAAACAGCCTGAGGTACAATTGCATGAGGCTTTGGGGGGACATCTACACACAAGCCACAACAGTGTGCCTGCAGAGAAGGCAACAGAGAGAGAGTCTGCTAGCATGATAGAAGGTACAGTCTCTTGTAACCTGATCATGAATGTGAGGTCTGTCATCTTTGCCATGTTGTGTTCACTGTAAATGAGTTGTTTCTCACCACTGTGCTGCTGTGGTTTGTACTCCTTCCCTGGTGCAGCCACGCTTGACATCCCTCAATTCCTAGACTTTTCTATTACTGAAGACAAAATTTTAATCACAAACCCACATGAGATGAGATGAGTTTTCCATCTCTTGAAATCAAAAGGAAATATTCTTATATAGTAGGCTTCCATAAATATTTGATGAACAGACTTAAAGGAAGTGATGGAGAATTGATAAGCAATTGTAGCACTCTGAAGGTCTGAGAGGCCAGAAATTACACCTGTAGGTTGGCAAACTTCTATAAACAGTCGGCTAGTAAATATTTTAGGCTATGCAGACCACACAGTGTCTGTTGTAATCAGCTCTGCTTCCGTAGTATGAAATGGCTATGGATGACCCAGCAGTGTGTGTCACTGTGTTCCAGTAAAACTTTATTTACAAAGCAGGGCGACAACTAGCATTTGTCGCACAGGCTGTAATTTTCTAAGCACTATAACTGGGTATCCGCAAGTGTGGGAAACATTGTTCATCATTCCACATTTTAAAAAATTCTGAGCAGACTGGTGATCTTGGGGGACACAGCTATATTCTTCTTGGTCTCCTCATAGCCATTGGTCCTCTCTACCTTCCTGGTGCTTTCAGCATCTGAAATGCTTGGTGAAAGGAGAAGCATCCAGGGACTAGGCAGCTCCACGTTGTCAGGATGGAAAGGCTCCACTTACCAGCTGCCAATGCTGAGTCGGCCACATGTTTTGGGGGCCTTTCTTTAGTACCATCCCTTCCTCTTACCCTCAGTCTTTTTCTTTCTTATTCACTCACTGACATTTTATTCCTTCCCCTCCTTCTTCCATCCAGACAAAAAAAAGAAGAAAGAGAGAAAGCTAAGGGGGAACAGAGGAGAGCAGAACAGCACTTTGCAGAGCCCTCCGCCCTCGCTCACTCCCTGAGGGCAGTGGGAGTGCAGGCGTCTCTGAGCTGCTCTCGGAACCCCCACAGTAAGAGAAGTTGACCAGGGGAGATTCCTGAAGAGAAGGTTGTCTTAAGAAATGTGAGCTCCAGGGAGGCAGTGGGGTCTGTGGCCCAGTCTGTCCTGCACCCCAACTCTGTGCCTGGTGTGGCTGAAGGAATCTGTCCCTGAAGCCCTCGCACCTGGGATCTGAGGGTTTCTCAGATGAAGGCTCCCTTTATCCTCAAGCTGCTCTTGGGACTCTGCTGCCTCTACTGAGCTTCAGGCCGGCTGCAAAGACTCCCCAGGCTGGAGGTGGGAGGGACTGTTCTGTCCTGTGTAATCTTTTTAAGTGACTTCTTTGGAAAAGGCTTTGCATGCATTAAGCACTGGGCTGGCAGAGACTTAAGCGTCTTTCAGAGGCAGTGTCAGGCAGCTACTGCCAACAGGGCCTGTGGGAGGTCGGGTAAAAGATGGATGAGGATTATCTCCTCGGTGGAGTAAGGGAGGGGAGAGCCACGGGCTGCTGCATCCCTGTCCTGATAAACCAGGCCCATCATGATTTTCAGAAAACACTGAATGCTCCTTCTTCTCCCTCAGGCTTGGAGAAGAACACAGATTTGATACATACCCGGCCTCAGTTCACACTCCTACTATTAGCTGTGACACTGAGCAGCTTCCATTCCCTCACTGTGCTCCTGTTCTCATCTCTGCTGAAACACCATGTTAGCTTTTCCTCACAGTGTTAGACAATAAAGTCATCTGGAGAGTATGTACAACCCAAAATACCCTTGAAAAATGCCCTAAATCACCATAAAATTCAGACTGTGCTTTTGTGCTATCCATAATGACATCTAGAATTTTCCAGGTCCATAAAGGACTCAGTGGGAAGTTTGGAAGTCTGGGGACAGGTGTCTGGGTAGTGACTTGTTCTGCCTTTCAGATGGTTACAACTGCCTGCCAGTGAACGATGGTGGGTTCCTCAAATGTTCTTCCTGGTCCAAAGGTGCTGCTCCATTCTGCCTTCATAGCTTCTGTAGTCATCACTTATATCCACACACATTAATGATCATTTGGTTTATAATTGGAACAATCAAAGACATGTGGCGTTGCATAGGCAGGGTAGGATGAGAGTTAGGAAAGGTCAGACCCACCAGAGCTGCCCCATGGACTAAGGGAGAGACTGTCAAGTTGACATGCAGGGCCGGGCTTGACTTGGAGTACTTAAGAAAGGATAGGTGTTAGGCTAACAGGATTACTGTTATTACGTCTTTGGAACCTCAGTTCAGCGTGGCCTGTGATTATTCTGGGGGTGTGGCAGATGCTGTCTGCACTCCACTCTTATGCCCTGTACTTCTTTGCCATTTCCAGAATGGCTGACCCTCCAGCTGGTGGACACCTGGGTCTGTCGGGGGCTGTCCTCAGGCTGCAGGAGCCAGCTCCATCCGTGCCAGTGGAAATTTCAAAGTGCCTGGGAATGACAGATTCCTGCTCCCTCTTCCTGATTGTCATCTGCTGGGAATAGCTCTGAGGCTAGAGCAGCAGCCACCAATGTTCCTCAGCAGGATGGAGCCTGAAGGACCCTCTGTTTATCTCTTTGTACCCAAGTTCCATTTTCTACTCTCTATTTCCTAACAAGGCACTTTCACACAAATCCTCATTTTGTGATCTGCTTCTGGAATCCTATTCTAAGACTGAAAAGTCTTGGGATTTTCTGTGCTTTGGGGATGGAAGTCAGTAGGAGGAATAGTAGGGGGAGTAGAATGGAGAAAAGAAGGAAATGCTGGGTGGAAAAAGAAAGGGAACATCAGATGTCTCTGGCAGAAGTGACTTCAGGTATTAATACACACTGACCTGGACTCGACAAGTGGAGAAATGAGGGACCAAGAAAGAAAGTGGCTTGCCTGAGGGCTCATGATACTGCTATGGGCAGAACTTGTTGGTCATAAAAGTGCTCAATAAATATTGGCCCATAAAAGTATCAGATATGTATTTGTAGAGTAAATACACAAGTGGACCAGTGCCCAGGGCTGAACCCCTTCCCTACAGGCTCAAATTTGGTTTCAGAGATCATTTTGCCCTGTGGCCTCTAGGGCATCTTCCTGCCTGTCCTGCAGGACAGTCATTGGGCTTCTGTCCCCACACACTAAGCTAATGTCTCAATGTGGGCACATGGGGTCTTTATCATCAGACCAGACACGCAGGGAGACCACATCCCCTGCTGTTCTCCATTTACCAGAAGGTATTTTGCAGACAGATCAGAGATCCTATGCCCTGAGCACCACAGACTTGATCTGCACATGAACTTCTAGCTGTTCAGGTGTCAATGATGGGTCCCTGAGTCAGGAGGGCCTGAGGATCTGCAGGTAGGACAAGCTTCAGATGATGCAGTTGCCACTGATCCAAGAACCACACTTTGCACAGCCAGGCTCTAAGAATATGCCTTTGTATGCACCGTGCCCTCTTCCCAAGAAGAGCTTTTGTCCCTACCCATCCTTTAAGGCTCAACTCAAATGTCACTTCCAGTCCCCTGAGTCTTCCTTGTTCTTTTGGTGAGAAGAAACCTCTTGCCATGTCAGTTTTCCTGTGACTCTCAGAACCTTTAATGGACTCTCCTCTGTGGCATAGTCATCTATATGCTGGCCTCTGTACTCCTTGTGGGGCTGTCTGAGCACCTTTCAGAACCTGTGTGGCAGCTCCTTCGCTCCTTGCCACTTTGGACAAATGCTTGTGGGCACTTGCCAGGAACCAGACTCAGTCTCCACTCAGCATTTCTGCAGTAACCTCAAATGGTCTTGAAAGGTCATATTAATATCCAGAGGTTCAGCAAGGGAAGCCACACAGCTAGTATGTGGCCCCGTTCATTGCTTCCACCTGTTAACCATCAAAGCCCAAGCTCTTACATATTTTGTAAGGTTCCTTGAATGAGTGAGTAAAGGATGGTTGGTTGGATCAATGGATGGATGGATGGAGGATGGTTAGATAGATGGTTGTTTGGATGGATAATTGGATGACTCAGATCCAAAAACTGATTCTGTGTAGTCTCCACACAGGCTCTGGAATTCACACACTTTGATTTGGGATGAGACTGAGCCCCAGTCCTTCCCTCCTTCCAGTCCCAAGATTTCTATGAAATCCTTTATTCAGAATTCAGACCCTACCTCAACAGGAATGTGACATGCTCAGCCACAGCTGCTGCACTTTTCAGCACCCTTGAGTTTAGTCGCCACCATTTCATCCATCACTAAACAGGCTCTGCCTCCCGCAGTGCGGTGGGGGAGCTCCCTGCTCCCTGGTGAGGTCGGGGTGGGTGCTGAAGTGCAAAGCTGCCTCTTAGAAAAGCGCAGCGCTGACGTGGAACCAGACAGCTGTTGGCCTTTATTTTGCCAGAATGGCTTATCTCAGATCATCTCCTCAGTCACAAGCCTTTAAACAGCTTCTGACAATCAATGCACAGTGCTGCTCCAGCCACTGCTGCTGGGAGGTGGAGGGGAAAGAGTGCCGTATTTACCTGTGTGTGAGCAGCAGCCTGCCTCTCTCAGGAGGGCAGAACAAGAGTGAAGCCGAGACTCATTGAGCCTCTGCTGTGTGCCAGGAACCTTGCATGTTCATTCATCCGTTCACTGTCTCCTTGACGTTTCCCATGTTACTTCTCCCCCTGTTCACTCCAGTCAGCTTGCTGCAGCCCCACTGGGCTTTCTGTTACTAAAATACACCACCAGTAGTGGCAAAACTATGGCACAGGCGCCACAGAGGGCTGTTAGCTTTGAAAGCTCTGACGGGTTTGCCATTGCTGTTCTGTCTGCCTCGGGCCTCCGGAGCTTGCTCTTTTCGGTGGCTGCAAACTCTGCCTGCTGTGTGTGTCACGTTGCTTCTCCCTGAGCATCAGCTCCCAGGTCACCTCCTCAGACAGTCTTGCCCATGCACCTTGTTACCACAGCCTCTCCTTCCACCTCACTGTCTTTTCAACGCTCATCACTGTTGGAAAGACTGACTCTGCGCGCGCATGCGTACATGTCTGTGTTTCCCTACAGAAGTGTAAACAGCCTGAGTACTATGGCTGGTCTTGCTTGTATCCTCTGCTCCTCATACAAAGCCTGGCAAATACTGGTGTGCCATATGGCTTGCTGAATGAATCAACACAGAGCCCTGTTAGTATTGCTATTTTGAAGATAGGGAAACAGAGATTCAGAAAAGTCAATGGACCTGCCCAAGTCACACAGCAGACAAGCCATCCCATATGTGTCTGACTGCAGGGAGAGACAAGGGCTGCAGCTGCCTTCCTGCATGTGAAGGAAAGAATTACACATGTCATTGTTTTACTTTTCACCCCATTTTTTCATTTAGTCCTGACAGAGGGGGTGACATGATGACTGACATTTATTATAAGGTCGCCCATGTGCCTGCCACTGTGCTAATGGCCATCTGTATTCAGTATTATTCTACTGAATTTTTGCACCCCCTCTTAATGCAGAGGCAACAGAGACCAGGGGAGCAGGCCACCTGCCTACTAACAGCAAGTAGCCCATTAGTGGCCAGATGCAGCATGGGCAACTCCCTCCCTGATTTTCCAGTTTCTTTCGTTCCTGAGGCCTCAGGGCTTGGTGGGAAGGCAGAGGATTCTTCCTAAGCCTGAGTTGCTGCTAATGATGGGTGTGGAGTTAGCAAGGGAACAGGGCAGGGAAAGGGGTGGTGAGCAGAGTGCCCAGACAGCTGGCTTGGATGCCAACCCTGCTGCTCTGAGCTGTATTGACCCCACCCTGAGCTGCCAGTAGCTCCCCAATACTCCCCACAGGTGGGCATGGGGATGGGTGGGATGGCGCATGGGAAGTACACAGTGCACGGGACATGGACTCAGATGGAAGGCATGTGGCCCTGGAGCCCTGGAGCCCCAGCATGGTAGGGAGGCTTCCTTGAGTCCCTTGTCACCTGCAGTCCCCCTACCCGTCCTCCAGGGATCTGTGCTCACTGCTGAGACATTCACAGCCTTGCTCTGTCTGCTTGCTCTCTCCATGCCCCTTGTTCTGCCTCCTACTCCCAGCCAGCACCTGCAGCACTGGTAGACCCTTTACAAATAGCTGAGGAAGGGCATCAGGTAGAAGAGAAGTGTTGGGCATGTGTGGAGAGGCAGGAGGATGATGCGTTCTAGGAGGGATGGAAAGTAAGACTGGAGAAGGCTTTTAGAACTCATCACAAGAAAAGAGTTCTGTCTCAGTGTCTCAGAGGATGGTCAGGAGGGCCTCGAAGAGTTCTGATCGGGGTGGAGAAAGCTGACTGTCCGGGCTGTGTGCAGGATGAGGGGTGAGAGGGAGGATAGAGTGGGTGGAGAACAGATAGGACTATCATCAGTGGTATCTGAAATATCTGCTACTGGCAGCAGATCGTGACCTGTAGGTCATGAACATACACTACTCAGCAGGGGCTGGAGCAGGCTCCGGGAGAGGGGCCAGAGGGGCCTGGCTGGGGGAAGCTGGGGACTGTGTCCTGCGGCTGTTTATCCACAGATCATGGAAACAGTACATTATTGTAACAATGATAAAGGCTGTATCGATGTCCCATGTTGGTGGCCAAACCTGGCTGGTGTCCAGTCATGGAGAGGCAAAAGCAACTTTCCAAGAGGTTGCTCAAATTCAAGTGACAAGAACTTAGTCCCCAGGGCTGAGGATTTAGCTCAGTGGCATAAGCACCTGCCTTGCAAGCGTGAGGTCATGAGTTCGATCCCTAGTACCGATAGGTCCCCATGTTATTGTAAGGAAACTGCTTTGCTCAGAGCCCAGAGGTGGGTGGAGAGGTGTGGTCACCGCCATGGCCATTTTATTTTGTTTGTTTCTACTACCAGCATCAAATTTCCCTTTAAGGGAAAATCCTGTTTCTCCGTTTAGTCTGTCTGGTCCTTGGGTGCACATGCTACTCGGCTCCAGCCAGTCACATTACCAGCCTCTGAGCAGAATGACTGATCAACAAGGCTATGGCTTTGCTCCACTCAGAGAGTCACCTTAAGAATGCAATTGGCACTTCTGCAGAAACACACCCTTTTACTACTTGGGTTGCGAAACTAGAGGATCTAAATCTGGAGGAAACTTGCCTAAGGATGAACATAACCCAGAATAAAATAGAGCTGTGGGTCAGTTTCCATTGAAAATGTTTAAACCCCTGGATCCTGTGATGCCTGGACTTTTACATTGCTGAGTTAATACATTTTTTTTTCTGAAGTCATTTTGAGTGGGGTCTTCTATTACTAATCAGATTAATCTTCCGTGAGGATTAGTAATTGAGACATAAAGACTAAGGCTTATCTATGTTGGTTTAAATGAAGAGAATACATAATGCCAGGTTGGAGAGACCACATGTTCATGTAAGCACAAACAGGGAGAGTGAGAGTTAGAGGAGGACAGCAGAAAGGAAAAAAGTGAAAGAATGACCAAATAGACAAACAAAGAGGGGCAAAGATGAGAAACCACATGGCTTCGAAGAAAGCACAAAAGGCCTTCTTTCTCCTCCTGGGGTCTCCATTGTTCCTGCTTCAGAAATTGCAGGAGTCCAGCTGTGTTTCCTGCCCTCCGTTCTTTCTAGCCTTTATCTTTTCCTAAATTGACACCCTTCCCCCAGTCTTGAGTTCAAGGAGATTTTTCTTCCTTGCCCCCCTCCCCCAATTCACAATCAACAAGCAGCTGATTGGATAAGGGAGGTAAGAAAAGAAATGATCCAAGCTGCCGCCAGAGATTATGTCCTGTGGAGAGGCAGAGGTGGGAGAAACCTAGGAGTGTAGTACATTGAAGTCTTTTCGAATGCCTGTAGTCAAGCCTGCCATGATATTGCAGATCCCCCTCTCTTGGTGCCCAGAGATCCAGGCAGCTTAAGTAGAACCCTGAGACTCTGCCCTGCCTACTCACTTGTTTTCCAATATGCAGTTTGTGCTGGTCTTACTCTAGGAATTGAAGATTGCACTTTAAATCTCTCTAACCTTCCACACTGGCATTCTTAAGTTTGCTGTCCTCATTTTGGTGGCTCTTTCTGCCTCCTCATCCCCACCTGCCACACATCAGTCACCCCATACTCACCAGCCTCTCCCAGATGCCCCTGGCATCAATCTTTCCCTCCCTAGTCACTGGGTAAAGTCCTAGTTACAGTGCCATCAGAGTGCCACACACATTCAAGTCAAGTCACTTGAATGCACTCAAGTCACAGGAGAAGCTTCTCGGTGTAAGTGCTCGCCCTGTACTGGGAGGCTGGCTTCGGCCAGCTTGGACTTGAAGAGAGAAAACAGCAGGCCAGGATCCCAGGGAAGCCCATGCCCCGGGGCAGCCTCAAGGCCACAGAGCTCAGTGTCTTCGTTCCTTAGGTGGGACCGCTCTGACGTCTGCTCTCTACGGCTTCTCCTCTTGCAGCCTTGGCAGCCCTGCATCCTCAGTGCCAGCTGCTCATGTCGCACCTGGATCCCTGTCTGGCTGCCCTCCAGTTCATTCTACAGTTGAAAGTGCTTTTGAGAATACAAAATTAATCATTTCCCTCCTCTCTTCCTCATTGTTCCTGGGTAAAGTTCATAGATTTACATGGGTGGCAAATGACCGGCTGGTCCTTTGCAGGCTGCCTTTCAGCTCAGGCTGCCCACCCCACTTCGCTTCTCTTGCTCTCCACTGCAGCAGTGCACAGTTATGGGAAACTCTGCTATTTGTGGCGTCCTTAGCATTTCTAGGAGGCCCCACTGAGCTCCATGGGCTTGAAAGACGGATTCCATGGCTCCTTCCACCACAGCGCTCTGCTGTGGCCTCCCCTCCTCTCAGTAGAGCTTTTCCTTCATTGCCCTTCCTTCCAGAGCTGTGGGTGTTAGCCCTGCTTGTATCTTAGAAATGCCTGGGAGCCTTTACAAAGTGCAGATCCCTGGACCTGCCACCATCCAACATCGGAATCTCTGCAGATGGGCCAGTCCTAGCCCTTCTGGAAAGTTCCCTAGGCCATTCCTACACATAGGCAGGGTGGAAACCCGCATCCTGATGACATGAGCTCTCTAGAAGACAAGGGCATTTCAGTTATCTTGTCTCTACCCCCTGGAGTGTAGCACAGGACCCTGATAAGTGTGGCTGTGGGTGACCCCTATTGATATGCTGTCCCCCTGAGCCAGGTGCTACTCCAAGGGGATAGATGAATACACAAGCAAACAAAAGGTGAATGAATGAATGAATGAATGGACCACCCACACGCATCTGGGAACTGGAGGCTCTGAAGGAAGGCCCTTGAGCTGTAGTGAATAGCCTCTTGCCAGGCTCCCTGGTCCAGCCTATGGCAGGACAGTGGGTGGTCACTGCTGCCTGCCAGGTTACCAGCAGGTTGCCTGTAGGCGCCTGGACACCTGAGGGAGCTGGGAAGTGGAGGTGGGGCCCAGGAGCCCCCATGTAGAAAGGAAGTTTTGGCAGGAGGGCATCTTTGAGATTCTTTGTTTTGCTGCTGGCCCCCAGCAGGGCTGGAAGGGAGCTGGGGCTTGTAGCCCTCCTCTTGGTGAAAGTGCTGAAGAGTTCAAAAACCTGGAGTCCTCTCCCAGCTTTCCTGGCCAGAAGAAAAACGTATGGTTTAATAAAAATGACTGATTTAGTTACAAACAAGTGGCTCATACCTACTTCTGCGTAGTTACTGGTACAACCTAGGCCCCAGCCCAGTTTCTAATGAGGCCCACGCTGCGGGGAAAGGCCTATTTGGTAGTGATAGGGAAGGTCATGGGTCTTTGGTAAAGTCTGGTTCAGTGTGATTTTTGAAAGGAGTCAGGGCAAGGTCTTGATGCTGTTTTAACTTTTTTCTCTCCTGCACAAAGTCAGCTCTAAACGGCATTAGCTGTAATGAGGCAGCCTCCTGCACTCCTGCACTGGGGCTGCTGAGGAAAAGGATTAAAGAGAGGGTCCCCTGCAGAACTGGAGTCCACCGCTACTGCCCTGGAAGCTGCATGGACTCTCCAGTGCTGCATGGGCCTCCGCCCCCCATTGTTCCGTCTCCATGGCCAGCACAGCCAGGCGAGCGAGCGGGGTGGCATTCAGAGCTGCCTGGCCCCAGCTGCCAGTTCCCTGGTTATCTGAATTGAAGGGGTCAGAGGTTAAGTGAGAGATCAGAGTCCCTGGGTCAGGGAAAGAAAAACAAATCCCCAGGGCCTTCAGCTGTGCTCTTGAAGCGTGTAGGCCGTGCCCTCCGGCACAGACGGGATATTTTATACACGGCCCTGTCCTTTTCTGTTACCATGTAAATTGATTGATTTTTCCCCCTTTAATCGAGTTAGGGGAATTTCATGGAGAAGAAAAAAAAGGATTGGGCAGGCACTTGAATTTTGTTGGACGCCCCAGAGGAGCAATTCTAGTTGTGGTCTCAGCTTCATGAAAGGAAGCTATTAATGATTACATGCCTCAGTTTCCCTATTTTCAAATGGCGAAGTCTAAGAAATGATGGAGTGAAAAGGGGACTGAGCAGCATGTGAACAGATTTAAAATCAGATCAAGCCTGTGAATGAGAAGCAGAGGGCAGAATTTGAAACTTACTATTCCGTGATAGTAAGTTCCTTATTCTTCAAGTTCAAATGTGGGCATGTTAGTCACCTTTCCATCACAGGACAAAATACTTGACATGCACAACTTAAAGAAGGAGAGGTTATGTTGGCACACAGTTTCAAGGGTTTAAAGTCCATGATCATGTTATGGGGGTAGATTTTTAGAAATGGCTCACCATTTAATAGTATTCCGGGTCCTTGCCTGAAACAAGACTTAAAAGACAAAAAAATGGTGCCAAAAGTTTATTTGAAAAGTGCAGGTGACTGGGTATGGGAGAAACTCAAGCCAACTGCTCTAAAGATAGAACTTGGGCAGAACAAGAGAAAAAGAAGAGCACAAATAAAAGTACACGCTGCATCTGAGAAACACAGTGTGGACAGCATGAGAAGTCACGATAGTAGGCTCCCCATGGAGTCTCATCTCTTTTATGTCATCCACATCTCCAGGGAGCCGGAGAGACATTCCACACACAAGATCCTGAAATTGTTTGGCACTGTCATAGGATCCTGTAATCCACAAGGTCCTGGGATCTTACAGTTGACAGGTCCCCTCATTTGCCCAGCCGGCTTTGCTACGTGCTACCTCCTACATCACTCACCAGTTCCAAGGTACAAAGGTCGCAGCAGATGGCCTGGTAGAGCAAAGCTGCTCCCTCACAGCAGCCAGAAATCAGAGAGAACCAGGAAGAGCCAGAGAGGAGAGGACAAGGTCATGATGCCCCCATGACCGCCTTGTCCAAATAGGCTGCATCTTCAAACATTGCTGGACTGAGTATCATACCTACAATACATGAGTCTCTGAGGGACAGTTCATATTTGAACTATAGAAGCAGGGACACAATTGAGACTTCTTCAGTGAGTTCTTTGCCTGAAGCTAAGAACTATAAGGATCCTTGAAGGAAAGACAGGATAATGTCCTCAAGGGACATTTATGTTGTTACAGATCCTTGAAGGATGCAGGTTGTCTTGGCTCTGGTGGTTCCTACACACATGACCATGTGACTTCTTCCAGCCCCGGCTTCTTTACCAGCTGTAGGGAATAGTGGGCTCTCTGCTTTACCGCTGCCATGCACCCCACCCCGCACCTCCTCACCTGGGGCCTTCCTGGGTTCTAACTGCCCACATCAGCTGCTCTCCCAGGGCAGTGATGCCCGGGCATTAGTGCTACCCCAAGCAGCCAGTGCCCAGGAAGCTGGGTGAGTGCCCCAGCTTCTCGCCCTTGGGTAAGGTGATTCTGAGATGTGTATTCTGTACCATTTCCCAGAACTTCCCCAACCACATGAGCTCCAGCTTCCCGCAGGAATAATTTGCCTAGTGAGATGCTGCACTGGCCTCTGCCCTTCCCTGACTTCTCTGGTCTCTTCCCCATTTCTTACCATCCCCACATGCTAGCTAACTCTGTCTCAGGCTTGGCTTCTGGAAGAGGGCATTGGTGGGAGGTTGCATTAAAACAATGGCGAGTACAGGAAGAAGAAAGATTACTGTGAGCTATGGTCATTACCAAGGAGTGCCAAGGCCTACAGAATACCTGGAAAGTCTTCTAATCACTGACAACTGGCACGGATAAGACGTTGAAGGTATCTGAGTGACACAGTGCTTTGCTGCACAGGGCTGAACTGTGCAGACCAGCGTTCGAGACAGCGAAGGGGAAGTGGAGGCCTGAGAGGCAGAGGTGCGTGCTGGCTCCGTGGAGAATTTGGGCCATGCCATTGGGCAGCATCTGCATGCGTAGCAACACTCATGGCCCAGGAAGGGTGACTAGGCACAGCAGGCCCTCTGTCCTTCTTTGGTGAGTATCTCTTCCTTGCACAACACAGCTTGACGGTCTCTCTTAGTACTAACTGGCACTGAAGTGTTTGGCGGATTTGAATAATGCTCATCTTTCTCGCTGAGTTTTAAGGCTCTGTAGGGGAGGACAGGGTTGATTTGCTCAGCACTGAACCCCTGTGCCCAGCACACAGCTGGGCACCTAGTAGGCCTATGACAAATGAACCAGTGAATGAATGAAAATGAAGGCACAGGCACACCCAGAGGGCCAAACCCACTCCCCTGGAAGCAGGTTGGAGCAGGGCAGGAAGGTGCTCAGGAAGGGACTGGTTTGGCAGGAGTTGAAAAGCAAGACTTGTGAAAAGGGAGCCCCAGGGCAACATGCAGAGGGCTTGGCTGCTGAGTTGGGAGTCTGGGATTTTATTGGAGCCATCAAAGGTCTTAGAGCCAGGAGGTGACATGGCAGAAAGTGTTTTAGGAAGACACTTCTGATATTTTCCCTGGCTATAGAGTGGAATCTTCATCTCCCCTAATGACACTGAATTTCTGTAAAATTGAATAAGATAATAGACTGGCATTACTAGTAGCACAGTGCCTGGCACATACCCAGTAATTGCTTGGCTACTGTTCTTGATTCTCCTTTTATTGGTGTTTTACAGAGGAGAAGATTGTAAATAAAGACGAGTAGAAGGCTGTAGCCTGAGGCTATAGTAAATGGGTCACCAGGGCAGGAAAGGAACAGCTGGAGCAAAGGCAAATGTGGTGACATTGCCCCAAGCTGCCTCATCTTCCTTTTTGGAGGGTGTCATGTCCCCCACTGCTTGAAACACCCTCAGAATGGCCTCCAGCTGAAAAACACTGCATCTCCCAAAGTTTTGCTTCCTTTTAGGGTGGCCCATATCCTGTGACCAGGTCAACAGGGTTATATGGAGGCAACTTTCTGGTCTGAGTTTCACAAGCAGTGGCTGTCCCAGCTCCCAAAACCAGGATCGGTTGTGGCCTCTGCAGAGACAGTGTCATGGCTTTGCACTTCCTGTGCCTGGTCCTGCTTCCCTCTCCTGCTGTGCAGAGAGCTCCCCTAGATCCTCTCCAGCTTAGAGTGGCTTCCTGGGAAGTCTTACTGCGGCAGTGAGAGAGCCAGGCAGGAGACACTGCCAGGAACACTTCGGAAAGAGCCATCCAGGAGACAGAGGTGGGCAGCAAGATCACATGCTGCCACGAGACCAGAAGGGCAAGATATGAAAAAAAACTGTTGGGTTTTGCAAGTAGGATGCCAGCAAGAATCCCACCACAGCCTTTCCAACTAGTGGTAGAGGCTGAGAAGCAACAGTGGAGTGAAGTGAAGTCCACAGGTGCACATGCCCCATAAATGAGACAAGAACGAAGATGGGCCAGGAGGGGACTCCCTGAGAGGGGCTGGGCTGGGTTCTCTCATGTGGCCTTTGTGTCAAGCTTATTTTGTTCAACACAATCAAGGATCCTCATTAGGAACGCTCTGACTACTTGTTCAAGAGACCTCAGATATCTCTTTAACCATGAGATTTTAAAAAGAGCTGCCTCAGGGCTGTCAGTTCCTTAGTACTGAACAGGCTTCTTTGGCAATCCTGACACAAGGCTTTTTTTTTTTTTGGTACCTGGGATCAAACTCACGACCTCACGCTTGCCAGGCAGGCGCTTAAGCCACTGAGCTAAATTCCCAGCCCACAAGGCATTTTGTAAGTAAGACTGTTGTCATCCTAGCTAATCCCTTCCTTCTATCTCCTCCCCCACAAGCTCTCTGAAATTTTCTTCTTCAACCCCAGCCCACACCTTTTCCTTTCCAGCCTCCCTAGATGCTCTTTAATTCAACAGATATTTATTGAAACCAACAAAATTGCATCAAGTCAAAAGCAGCTCATTGGAATCCCTTTCCTCCTCTATTTCCACAGCTACTTTCCAGGCTGGGACAAAGACAAAAAAGATTTGGCACCTACTGGCTTTCCAATGAGATTGCCCCCCACCCCGGTTTCCCAGTAGATTCCCACACAGTGTCATATTCTCCACCTACTCCCAGATTCCTCCTAAAGATGATTGTGAAAAAGATGACCAGGTTTCTGTCTGGTCTTAAACTCCAAGGCTGGATTATAGCTCAATGGTGGATCATGTGCTTAGCATACACATGGCCCAGGGGTTCAAGGTGTTCCTGACTCTGTCCTCCTGCCTGGATGTCCCACTGCATAGGAAGGGGTGGGAGCAGGAGAGAGAGACAGAACCCTAATGTGTACACAGACACAAACCTAAAGTCCAGATCCTTACAGCTTCTGATGGGAATGAAAAATGGTGCAAACTCTTTGGAAGACAATTTCACAGTTTCTTATAAAGTTAGACGCATACCTACCATATGACCCAGCCATGCTACTCCTAGGTATGACCAAAGCACAGTGAAAGTATATGCCTACACAGAGACCCACACACGAATGTTTGGCAGCTTAATGTATAATACCTACAAACTGGAACAATCCAAGTACCTCCATCAGTCAGTAAATACACACAAAAATGTGGAATATCCATACAAAGGAACAGGAGTCAGTTATCAAAATGGATAAATTACTGACGCTGGAAACAATATAAAAATCTATAAAATGCAAACTCACCTCTAACAGTAAAAAACAAATGAAGGGATGCTTGATGGAGAGGTAAGGAAGTAAAAAGAAAGGATTAGAAGGAGTATTTTGGAGGAAATGGCTAAATTCATTATCTTGATTGTGGTTATAGTTAAGTGGGTATCAAACATATGAAAACTCACCATTGGACACTTTTTAAAATTTTTGTATTTTTTGTCTTTTTGAGACAAGGTTTCACTATGCAGTGAACTCACTTTATAGCCCAGGCTGGCCTCGAACTTGCAGTGATCCTCCTGCCTCAGCCTCCTGAGTACTGGGATTACAGTCATGGGCCACCACACCTGCCACCACTGGATGCTTTAAATATGAGCATTGCATTCTATGCCAACTATCTTAATAAAGTTGTTCAAGAAAAAGTTTAAACCAAAGTCCAGCAAAAGGAAGGCATCATGGCTTAGTGAAGCATAAGAGCTGTCTCCTAGAGGAAGTGCTTGTCCCCAGGTTGACACGGGCTGGTATTTCACTGCTTTTTCTTGGACACTCAGCCTCTTGGGAATCTTTGGAATCACCCTTACCATTTTGAAACTGAGTGGATTTACTTTCCACTTGATACCTATGTTCTGTTAAGTTTGATGAACTGAATACACAGTGGAAATGTGGCTGATTTTTAAGAGAAAAGATCACCCCTGTTGAAGAAACTTCTAGAGACCACTGCATGGTCAATACTAAATTAAGCTTGTCCGTATCTGTAACTATTTAAACTTTTAGAAAAGTTTGTTTGCTCCTTTTGAAGAAATGTGCGTGGATGTGGCTGTAAATGAATGTATGATGTTCACTGTGCTAATGACCCATCATTTATTTACCTTCCTTTAGAGCCCTCTTGTTGGAGGGTTAGGGTATCTTCAGTGTTTTACTGTTGTACATCATGGCAGATAATTTGGTCAAACAGCAGTTTCACCAGCAGTAAATTGATTGATCAGTCAGGGTGGTTAGAATGTTGAATTCATTGATAATGATAATTTTGTGCTACTGTGTTTATACAAAGAGGAAGTTTTTGTATGCCAAGAGGAAATTTTGCCTGGAATGATTTTCCAATATTTCATGCATCCTTTAGCAAGATAATCTTTGTTTTGTTTAATTTCACTTTCCTTTTTTACCAACTTTTCAGCATCTCCATATTTCCAACTAATTATGACCTGCTTGGAATTTGATTAACAAGAAAGCAACCTAAGCAGCCACTTAAAAGATGGAAACTGTGCCAGTGTTCATTGTCTCATGTCTTATATAGAGCACTCAGAATTTATGATATGTGTACCAGTGATTGAAAAATTAATCTTGGTTCAATTTGCTAAATCAAAACTTTCAGAAGAGCATGGTTAAATAAACAGTAAAACAATCTGCTACTGAATGAAAATAGATCTTCTCCTCTCCTGTTCTCCCCTCTCTCCCCCACCCCTGCCTCACTTTTCTTTGGAAAGCCGTGACTGATACAATGACCACCTTCTTGTGTAAACTGAAGCAAGGGGTCTCCCATGGCTTTTGCGTATCACACGTAATGATGAGAATCTACTTTATACTCACCAGTAGGGACCAATTCCCTACTGGTAGATGTAGACCTCAGTTTCTGCTGTTGTTGCTTTGTACCCACCCAGCACGTGCTTCATTGACTGAAAGAGAATTAGAAATGTTTAAACTAGAACAAATAAAATCTCCAAGTGTCTTAAAATAGTTAAATATTTTCTATCAAAAGATATAAAAAATCATAAAAATACCCCACAGTAGATCTAAGTTAGCCATGCCCAGGGTGAGAAATATTCTTTTCAACCAAATCATAGAAACCAAAATGTATCCAAATCGAATGAATCCATGGTAGGCGAGGCTGTGATAGGAACCTTCTTATAATTAAATTTTTTGCACACATCCTGAAAATATTTCCTTAAATTAAATTCTCAGAAGTGGAGTTGCTGAGGCAAGCAATTTGCACTTTTGAAGCCTGAGATCTATAATTGTCCCTTTGGATTTATTCCAATTCATATGTTTATTGAATAAAGATTTTGAGCACCTCCTAATGCTGGAGCATACAAGGCCTGGTTAAGCTACCTCCTTGGCTTTAAGGGGCTTGTGTTGCCTTTATGCTGAGCACAACTAACCAACAGGAGGCACTCAATAGATGTTTGTTAAATGAACAAATGGATGAATAAATTACCAAAGGACAAAATCACAACAATTTAGTGTAAAGATCTTGATTGGCTCTATTTTCCATTATAGAGCAGGGTAATACTTCATTCCATAAAATAGACTAAGTATGCCTATAAACTGAGAAAAGGAGATTGACTCTGTAGACAGAAAAGGAGTGAAGAAAAAAGAAACCAAAAACAAAAAGCAGATCGATCATTTCAAAGTTACTTTTCTTATAAGCTGGGGAGAGGAAGGCAAAGAATAGTAAAATAGTCAACTGGTTAAGATCAGGTTACTTTTCTGAGTAAGAATTAAGGCAAAGAGAACCCCACTAGCAAGTCGCCTTGGATTTGCCTGTTATCTCTTTAATCTTGTTTTCCCATAAGGTCAGATTAAAAGCTTAGCTTCAGTTTGGTGACAAGAAACTTTAGCACGAGTGACTCCATTTTGATTTTCAGTCTGATCTGTTGGGGCCCAGTGCAGGAGTTTAAAACAGTGGCCTCCTATAATTTTCACTTAACAGAATGAATGATTGTGTGTTAATTGGATTTTGCTATGTAGCAAACTGATTTAGAGGAGGCTTAAAACAATGACTAGTTGTTATTTTTTTGTGGCTCTTTTCCTCTGGGCTGTGTGGATCTCTGTGGTCCTCCTGGGGGCTCAGTGGGGCTGCATGCTCTATCCTGGCCTTACTCACATCTCTGGCAGTAAGCACGCTGGTTGGACTTGAGAAGCCTCAGCTGAGATGGCTCACTTCCTCTTCCAATGGCCCGTCAGAATGGCCCGTCGTTCTCCAGCTCCAGTAGACCAGCTTGTGGCCCCTCATCTCCTGGAGGCCACATTCTCCAGTAGGCTTGCCCATATGGTGGACTCAGGGTTCCCAGGAGCAGAGAATGGGGCCAAACATGATGATACTGTCTTCACATTTGCTGTTATTCCATTGATCAAAGTCTAGAGTTGGTATTGGGAGGAGGATGTGGTGGTGTTTGGGCAGTCTATGCAGCAAAAGAGTGCTTCTGATTCTAAGCTCACAGACCATGTCCACTGATCTAAATGCTTGAGTTAGAAGCCTGGATCCTTGATTCTGAAATTATACTTTGGGTCCTGAATGTTTCTACCAATATATGCTTAGCTCTGTCTTTGAAGATATAATCCAGTGTGTCTGATTCTGGAGGCCATGGCTAAGAAAATCATTTTAAGGAAGGCAGAATGTGGCCTGGCATGCATGATCACCAGCCTGCGTCTTGACCTTTTTCTGAACAAGTGTGGAGAATCATAACTCAGTGTTGTTGAGGCCACCAGTGACTTGTCTGACCTCTCCTCGCGCACACAAAGTTCACTTGTTACCCTAGTGCCCCATTGCACAGTCCACTGGCTCCACAGACCCCATTTTCTACTCCCCCAGTGCTTGGAAGGTGATTTAATGTGAATGTCCTTAGCGTGGATTAGACACTTGCCTCCAGAGAGTGATGTGAGAGGCAGAAAAGAGACGTCTCTTGTTTCCAAGAAACAGTAGTTTCCTGACTGCTGCCTGCTCTGCCACTTCCAGCCTGGAAGTCGCTGCCTCCTTTAAACGCATGTGGCATGTTTGAAACAGAAAAAAATAGCTGGTGGAAATCTCTCACATTCCTCACTTGAGAGGCCACAGAGGTTAATTTGGGAAATAGTTCTCTAATGTAAACCAGATTTGGGACAAGTTAGGAGACAAATGTAAAAACCCTGTCTCCAGCAAGGGTGAGAGGGACACATTTGGATGGCAGGGACCCCTGTGTGCAAATAGGATGATCTCAATAGCTGCAATTTATTCTCCCTCTGGGACTCAAGATTGGGAAGACAGTTGTATGTTCTCTTGCTTGTTTGCTTCTGAGAAAGCTTTCTAATACCATCATCTGAGTGAGCGCATCCTGAAAATAGAGACTCAACCCAGTTTATCTTCCCTTCTCTGTTACTCTAACCCCACACACACCACACACATGTATGCACACATGCACATACCACAAGCATGTGCACGCATGCACACTCTTACACACACACACACACACAAATTGTGTTTTTGCTCCAAACATAGAAGATGCTTCTCAAATGATGTGGACCTGCCAGTTTTTTTAAAAAAGTATCTATTCCATTGCAAATCATCACTCTGCTAAAATATAATAAAATAATGGAAAAAGTAAAAGGAAGCCACAAAATATTTTTATTATTAGATTCAGTAGCCATCATGCTCAGCTAAATTGCTATTTAAGTTTCCAAACACTCTCACTTTCCGTACTTTCACATGCAGCAAGCTGGTGTCAGAAAAGAGAAGAAACGAGGCTTCATGCCCAGCATGGCACCAGACGTGGGTTGCCTGTGCCACTCAGTGCAAGGACCCAGGCAGAAACTACCATTCAGATGATGAATGTTCTCACCTTCTTATTACAAAGTGCTGGCTCCCCCATCCCAATGGCAGGAAGCAGCAAAACACCTGATGGGAAGAAAAAGATTCTTTCCACATTGTGTTGGAGAAAGGAACTCCCAACAACAGTGTGCAGCCTCCAGAGTTTGAACTCTTGCTTCCTATATACTTTAAAACAACAGCGCCACCAGCGCAGGGCCTGCCGGACATGTGTCTGTACTCCAAGACACATATGGCTCTGTCTTTGTCACCCGACGGAGGCTTAGACCACAGAGCAGTGTGTTTGATGATGAAATCGGAGTCCTGCCCCTCGCAGTTAAATGGTGAGTCATGCACAAACTGTTCACCTGGTGCTGAGGTGGGCTTTGAACCAGATTTTGTAGACATCATCTACTTTTAGATGATAAGGAGGCAGCATTTGGAAGGGTTTGAGGCAGCGGGCTAGAAAAAGGAAGTTGTGTGGCTTCCATAGGTGAACCCTGGTTCCCAGTGAGTCCTGAGCTATCACAGGCACCAGAAAACGCAGAGGAGCCTGGGGTCTGGGTGGGGATGGAGGCAGAGAGTCCTTCTGTTCCAGCTGTCCCAGCAACAAATACAAGTCACCAAAGGACACCCCCCTGTCAGTCATGGCCAGGGTCGGCCACCTGGGAGGGGAGCACCGCTAAGTAAATGTAACTAATGAAACCACCCACTGCTGTGTCTGCAGCTGGAAAACAGTGGCTCAGTCATCTGAAGCAGTGGGGGAGGGAGTTTTAAAAAAAGACCCACCAGTTGCTTGAGGACCTATAATTCTGTGAGCACGTGTGTGGGTGTGTGCGTGTTCATGGTACTAGCGATGGAATCCAAGGCCTGTGCATATTAGACAAGTGCTCTCCCACTGAGCTACCTCCTTGCCCCACTTTTTTTTTTTCAAAAAAAGTTATTTTAAGACAGTCTTGCTAAGTTACCCAGGCTGTCCTCAAACTTGCCATCTTTCTGCTTTAGTTTCCTGAGCAGCTGGGATTATAGGTGTGTGTGACTATGCCTAGATGAGGCTCTACAGTTTTTATGTCCTCTTTCTTTTTTACTAAATGTTTTCCTTTTCATTGTCTCATCTTCGTATCTCCTGTCTAGAATTATGACCATCACTTAGGAAATGCTTACTAAATGATGACTAGATGAATTGCCTCCCCCACTATTTTTAAAAATCAAACAAACAAAACCAAAAAAATGTTTTCAGCCCTAGGCCTGGAACCCAGGGCCTTGTTCATGCTAGGCAAGAGCTCTATTACTGAGTTGTACCCTCAGCCCATACATTGTTATTTACTGGGCTTTTATGTTTTTCTCCCACTCAGTATCAGCTTAGGGAGCAGGCGGTATCTGACCTCTTGAGTACTGTTTCCCAGCACCTAGCACAGAGTTGGTCCTGTGTAGACACTAAGTAAAGAGCAGTTGGATGTTGGAATGAGGCTGCTGGTGGAACAGGTGTCAGGTCTTACGTTGTTGTGTCCAGCTGGACCAGCAGGGTCCCGCCTGCCCACACCTGTGACTGCAGGGGTTATAAATACCATGGCTCCATATGAGACTCCAGAGCCGCCCAGGGTGGCAATACCTTCACCCTTGGAGATGTGGACAGGTGACACTCTCACTATTGGCCGACTTCTCTCATCTCACTTCTCTACCGATGTTTGCAGGGTCTCTTCTGCCACAAGTAAATGAGTTGCACTTGAACCTTTATCTCAGGATCTGCCTCTGCGAGAACCCAAAGTAAGAGGAAAAAAGAACAACATCTTGTCTTCCAGTGATGATAATCTCAGGGGGAGAGATAGTGTACTTTCCTTCCCAATGTTTCAATTAGGAACATTTCAGGCCTGTGAAAAATGAAAAGAATGTATACACTTTCAGCCAGCTGCACCAATCAATAACTTTCCCACAAGCGATAAATCTCACCTGCTCCCTTTTCCCTCCCACCCTCTCTCTCCCCATCTCCATACAGAGAGAGAGAGAGAGATTTATAGGTACATAGAGAGAAAACAGGGAATCTTTAGGCTTCAGAATCTAAAATCTTCAGAAAAAACTTTAGGTAAAGATTTCCCCTGAACCATTTGAAAGTGTTGCAGAATTCATGAAATTCTACCTGTAAATTCTTTAGTATATGTTTACTAGAACTATGAGCATTCTTTTATAAAAATATAATTTCCATTATCATAGCCAATATAATAATATAATTAATTGATATAATATAATTGATATAATAATATAATTAATATAATAATATAGTTGATATATTATATCATAATATAATATAATTAATATTCAATCTATCCCTAGTTCTCCCCTGTTGTATCATAATGTCCTCTGAAGCTGTGAGCCAGTACATTTCCTTTGCACAGCCTAGCATAGCACCCTTTTAGAGGTAGTGACTAGCCATTACACTTGAACCAAACTGACAGAATGGAATGATTCCCTAAGTCCAGGAAATAGGGAAGTTTAAGTCATGTATTTCTGGCACAGGGACAAATTTTAGCACCAAAATATAGAGTACTGCAGGACTCCCTGACTCCTAGTTAAAATAGCTGAAGGTATAGAGCCGGACCCTCCATAAAGACCTCTTCGCTGCTCAGTCCGCCTCACACTCTTTTTTTTTTTTTTTTTTTTTTTTGCCAGAGTTTGAGCATCAAGAGTTAATTGTTCCCCCTAAGGAGACCAAGCTCAAACTGTTAGTCCAGGTTCTATTTTTCTTTTCTTTTTTCATCCTAGAGATTGAACCCAGGGCCTTCGCACTACATCCTCAGTTCTTCCACTAGTTAGGTAAACGCATCTGCAGCGGTCACTGACTCTGTTGCTTGTAGCACAATGGCAGGGTGGAGAAATAATTCCGACTATCACCTTGCTGATTTCGGTTCTCACTGGGCAAGCATTCCAGCCTTTGCTGTAACCACCTTTTTGTTAGACTGCGTGGACATTAGGCCATTCCTGCTCCCTGTGCTCAGGGCAAGCTGCATACTGTCCCATCCCTTGATGTACCCACCCCCCCATGGCCCCCATGGCTTTGAACTAGAGAGTTTTTGTCCCCTTTTACTCCTTTTCCACACTGATTCAATTCCCAGCGAAGGAGACTGCAGAGGAGGTTAAGTTTGCATAATAACACATCCCAGTTTTGTGAGAGACAGACCTGTTTGTCTGGGGTAGCTGTTTCCTGCCAAAGGCTCTGAAGGACAGAACTGCTGGTGCTATTTCAGGAGGTTAGGAACCCAGGAGTGGATGGCAGAAGAATGGTGCAGGGGACTTTGCTGAACCAGGGATGAGTGGGATGTAGGGAGGAGAGGAAAGGCAGGAATACCAGAGGAACAAGGGCTCCTCAATGGCCATTTGTAGCAACCAAATGACTCTCTGGGAGGAAATAAATGTTCCTCGTCTTCCTCTGGGTGCTCCATGTACACATCTACTGGTGAGATTACTTTTCTTGTAGTATTTCTTATGTAAATTCTTTCCTAGACTCGATGAGGATTGCCAAAAGGATAAAGCACCCACCCTAAGTGGTAGCCAAAATCAATGTCAACCTGTGATGGGTGCTTGACAACACATTTGTGGAAGGCTGGGTGTCACACACTGTCACAAAAGTATTTGGTGAAAAAGCAAATTGAATTTGTTTCGCCAGGCACTGTCCTCAGTTCAGTGGGAAGAGATACAAAGCAGAGGCTTTAACTAAAGCGTGGAAAAATTAAACATGGCCAGAGGGAGAAACCAGAAGATTTGTCTTGTCAACAGCAAACCTTTCCCTTTTGGTATGTCTGACCCAGAAGCAGCCGTGTTTGGTGAGTGTGTGGTGCCCTGATTTTTCTTTTCCTGGGATGGAATAAAAATAGCCATAAAGGTTGTGTTCATGGAAACCACAGAATCTGAGGACCAGGAGCTCTTTCTCAGGCTGGCTCTTGGTAGGGGTTTAGCTTCACTACGTGGGGGGCCAAAGAGGTCACTATTACCAGTACCCCTAGGAATGCTGGAATGTACGAGAACTGTGGACTTTCAGGACCTTCCCTGGACTTGCTGAACAGCAATCTGCATTGATTCGGGTGCACTAACATTTGCAAAGTATGAGCTTAACGCATGGCTTACAAATCTATCACAGGGTTGCCTTTAGAGTTAAATTAAGTGATCCATGTACAGCCCTCAACACCGGGTCCCCAGGAACAGTCCCGTAAATGTCATCATTATTAGCCAGGTCATTTCCTCCTGGCCCCGTGATCACAGTCACAGGTCTTTTTCTGGGATTCAGCCAAGGGCACTGGTTTTCCGAGCCTTTGTGTTAAGCTCTTGCTCCATTATAACCCATTTTCCTATCAGAGAGGTCTGGAAAGGAGTGTGAGCGCTCTAGTGGGTCTGCCTTTTGACTTTGCGCCTGAGGAAACTGAGGCCTGGGGCTTGCATTGCTTAGGACCACAGAGATAAGAGCTATCAGGGCCAAGAGAGAACTGTGGTTCTGAATTTCCTGCTTGGTGCCATGATAGGAGACCCATAGCTCCTGTACTTTGAGCTCCTCCTAGATGCCAGGCCCTCGGCTCAGGAGCTGGGGAAAGCATCTCCTTTACATTGCAGAAAAGTCTTCCATGTCAAAGACCTGGAACTGGAACTGGAACTTTACTAAAGTGCCCATGGCCACAGAGCTAACCGGGTCAGCTGGAGTGGAACTCAGGCGGGAACCTCATTTGCCTACTCTATGGTTCCCAGGGGACACTCCCACTCCACTTTCCCAAGGAATTGTCTTTTGGGGGAGACAACTATGCCAGTGAGTACTTCTGTGCATGGACGGCTTCTTGGCCTGGCTGGTGGATATAGAGGTATTCACTTTATTTTATTTCTTTAAACTGCAAAAGTATATGTCCACATGCGTGCGGGCACATACACACACACAGACACACACACAATTTATTATATACAACAAATTCTATACACCACCCCTTAAATAGAAAACACTAGTAGGTGAATTTTGTAGGTGTTTGATTACAGCCCTAGGTGGATTCAAGATAGAAAGAAGAGAGCTTAGGTTTGACATAAAAGCAAGAAAATACAAGTGGCATTTAGCTGGGGGTCAACACCCTCCCTCTACCCAGATGAACTGTGGCTGGCAGGGCCTGCTGTGTGGGGAGGGTGGGGGTAGCAGGGGGAAGTGGACTAAAACTTTTCTAGAACAGGCCCCAGGAAAAACGATCTCTTCCTCACAAGTCCCAAGTTAGGATAGGTACATTAGTCTATTCTCTTTCACTGGTTTCCCAAAACATCAGTGGAAACTATATATGATTGTATCAATGGCAGAAAGATTTATGGTAGTGGAAATTTGGAAACCACCTAGAAGTCCAATAATAGAAACTAAAGATAAACAGCAGAAAGGAGAAGGATTTTTAAAGATTTAAGCCAATGTCATGTCAACCCCGTTAGGGAATTCTTTCCTCAATATATGGTGCCTCCACAGGGGCCATTAAAAGCACTTTAAAACGATGATGTGTTGATCATATCGAGGACATTCATTCTAGCTGTCGCCCTCTGTGGAGGAAGCTCCCCATACCAGGAAACCTGTAATACAGGATGTTCTTTTATGGACCATGCTCGTGATCCATGAGGAGACAGCTTTAGAGAGGTGAAGTTATCAGGCAGCATTCCGCAGCTGTGCTATGGGCATTACTCCTCACATCCGCACTTTCAAAAGCAGCTTGCACTACTGTATGAGTGGGAGGAGTTCAGTTTTATACACAGAATCCAGCCGTGGGGGCAGGTGATGTAAACTGGTTCACACATGGAGCCAGAGGGTGGGCAACAACGCAGCTCTTTCAAAGGGAGGTGAGGAGCCCCAGGACCCCCATGGAAAGAGCTTATGGCATGGTACACTTGTAAATTTTTTTAAATTGAAAGAGACAAGCCAGTATTTATGATATACATTTAGTAAATATACGTGTGGGCATATGTGTTTGAAGTTAGCAAATTTTAAATTGAAGTTGACTTTGCCCTTGAGGGACATTTGGCAAAATTTGGAGACACATTTGGCTGTCATGCATGGCAGGGGGCTACTGGAACCTAGTGGGTAAAGGGCAGGGGTGCTGCTAAACATCCTACAGGGCGCAAGACCACCCCACAAAAAAATATCAAACTGCCAGGGATGGGAATATAATTTAAAATTGTAGCCATGTATTTTTCACCCTATATTTGTTTAAAAAAATTAGAAAATGGAGAATTGAAAAAAGTCTACCTTAATCTAAAGATAACTACTGTTAATATTCTGAGATATCCCTCCTAGGCTTTTCTTCCTTCATTTCTTTCTTTCTTTCTTTCTTTCTTTCTTTCTTCTTTCTTTCTTTCTTTCTTTCGTGTATGTGTGTGCATGTGTGCATGCATGCACACACATGTACATGCATGTAAAAGAAAGAGAGAAACTAGAAGAAACATTTCAGACGTTAGTGGATATCTTTGGGTGTTGCACAGATTTTCTTTCATATCTGTATTTTCCAATTTTCTTTTCAACAAGGAACATGATTAAATGTGTGGGGATAAAAGAAAAGTACACAGCTACAATTGCCTTGGAAGCAGTTTCACTAAAGTTGAGCAGCAGAGGGGAGGAAGGTTTGGGGGGCTTTTCCAGGGGTTCCATCGATGCCAGCGCCATGTGGAGCCCGCTGGGGAGCACTTCCCCCACTCTGAAGCCTGGGTAAAGGCTGTTTTGGGAAACCCTGGGGAACTGGGTCTGTGCCTGCCAGCACCTGTGGAGGAAGTGACCCTGTCCAGGGAGGGAGGTCAACCTGCAGGAGGCTGGCGCGCAGTGGCCCACGGCCCGGCCCGAGCTTTGGTGCCATTACTAATGGTGGCTTTCACGCTGCTCACCTGCTCCTGTGCTGCTTGATGGCTGTTTGCTCTCTGCTCTTTTCCAGGCCAGGGACGCTGCAGACTGGGAGGCAGCACTCTAACCACCTGGGTCATGGCTCCTTCTGGGAAATAAAGAGAGGAACAATAGTGTCCCATATAAAACAGAACGACTCCAGCAGCTGCTTAGCAACTCTTAGGAGGGCTCCCTCCCAGGGCTGAGGAGTCGACATAAACCATGCCATAAAAAGAGAGCAGGAGGTCCAGACAATGGCTGGATGCTCAGAGAGGCTACTGACAAGTGTCCTGAAAGCCCTGTGGAGAACCAGACAGACCTGAATAAAGGGCCACCTCCTGGGCCACCTTGGAAACCCCAGTTCCCATCAGAGCCAAAGACGGAACCTCTGAACCAGCCCAAATATTCCCAGGGTAAGTGCCTCTTCCCCTCCCATCACCCGTTCAGTTATGGATCTGACCACAGCAGCCCATCTCGTGGCTCACTGGAGAATCTCTGGCCACAGCTCTCCACTGCAGTGGCATGTGGTAACACCAGCAGGTTCTTGGATATGTGGCCTTAGACTGGGACACCAAACAGATTTCAATCCCATGCAAGCGCTCAATGGTTACGGGCAGCTGTTTAGTGTACTGTGTTGAGGACGTCCTGGCACTCTGTCACCTGAATGAGACACAGGTTGTGGTTGCTGGGTTCTGTCCCTCATGGGTGGAATCTGGAGTTGAACCCAACACCACTCATTCCTGTCCTAGCCACTATCTGGACTGTCCACTTGATTATCCCCAACTGCACTGGATTTCCAATAGTCATTCTAATTGGCAATTATGGCCAATTCCAGTGACAGTGTTTTTTACACACTACCAGTGTCAGAATAACTACGGAATCTTGTCAAAATGAAGACTCCTTTACTCCAGTAATCTGCATTAAATACCTGGGGGAACTTAGCAAAAATGTCCATTTCTGCTGGACAATGTGGCATATGCCTGTTATCCTGGCACTTTGGAGGAAGGAGGGTCACAAGCTTGAGCCCAGCATGCACAATTTAGTGACTTAGTGAGACCTTGTATCAAATTTTTAAAAAGGGGAGGAGCTGGGATGTCGCTCCCTGTGAAGGGGCCTCCCCAGCAGAGCGTCTAATATCGAATATCTGGGATACAGGCAGAGTCTTTACTGTTTTAAAGATAGTAAACTCCAACAAAACAAAACAAAACAAAGCCAATCAAAACAAAGCAGCAAAATTGGTACAGAACTTCAAAGCAGGATGCAAGGAAAACAACAATAGCTAACAGTATGTCTTATTATCTTCACAGTAGTTGTCCATTCCATCAGGTATGGGAAAATCAAACCAGAAACAAAACAGAGTAAAACCAGTCAAAACAGAATAGTGAATAAAGCAAAACAATGAGAACAATATTGAATTTCAAAGACAAGATAGAAGGAAATTCCCTGTATTTGCTATATTGCATACTGTCATACTCCCAAGAGATGCTCACACTGCTGGCCCCAGGCCTGCAAAATCAACCCAACAATACCGGCATTTAGTTGTTTTATGTACCTTAGTTGCTATCAGCTCAGCCTGTCCTCCAAATTCGCTGGTTGCTTGGGGGATGGGGATTTGATTCTCAGCTCACACATGGGTAGGCTCACGGGAGGCACTGACTTTTCTCTTCCTTGAACCTTTGCAGCTTGCATGGCTTAACAGAAAAGCTGGCTGGTTGGCTTCTTGTTGGGTCCTCCCAGTCCCAGCATGGCTGATTCTTGGCTCTTCCTGAGTCTTTACTGTTAACAAGCACCCCCAGATGAATTGTTTCTACTATTAGCCCAGAAATACTGTCCTGCATGGACTATCACACCTGAGAATATTCTTAAAATCACTCTTCTAGATTGGATTCTGGTGGTTTTAAAATATGTCCAGTATTCTTTGATATTTCTCTCTTCAAAGAGTGCAGCCTGATTCCCTCTCTTCCAAGTAGGCTGGACCTGGAAACTTACATAAAGGAGTGGTGGCCTCATCCTTGCTCTCTTCAACCACCCTCTCTGGAGGACGCCAGCTGCGTGTTTGAGGACACATTAGCAGCCCTCTGCTGAGGCCCATGAGAGGAGAAACTGAGGACTTTTGCCCACCCCAAGGTGGATGTGGCCTTCTGGTGACTGTAGCCTTGTGACAGACCCTGGGCCATCACACTCACCTGAGCAGCTCCCAATTCCCCTCCCATGGGAACTGTGAAGTAATAAAAGTGTGGGGTTTGGAGCCTCTGAAGTTGGGGGTAATTTGTAATGCAACAATAGTTATCAAATACTGGACATGAGGGAAAAATATGTTTCTCTCAGATCTATTCTGGTAACCTAACACACCATTCTTGGATGACAGGAGCTTGGCTTTTGTGCAAAGCAACCTTTATTTTCCTCAGCCAGACCTCTGGGCAGAGCTGCAGGGAAAGTGTCAGGCAGGCCAGAGCCAAACCACCAGAGACCCAGCCAGACTGCAGCTCTGCCTGGGCTGTGTTTGCCCAGAGAGCTTTGTTTGAAGTCCCACCTGTGTGTATATACCCTTTGCCCTGCTCCCAGCATGGACAGCACCCCACACCCCTGTCTCACCTTTCCCCACTTGACCTCTCTGTGCCCTCTTTTCCTGCCCCCCACCCCCTAGGTCCCCAGGCCTTCTGCCTCTACACTCCCCCTCCCGCTCTGCTGAGGAGGCTCTGCTGTGCCCTGCACTGCCTCTTCCAGAGCCTTCTGGGCAGTATGGGTTGTTTCCCTCTGCCCAGCACCACTCTGCATGCCCTGGAAGGGCAGGAATCTGTTTTACAGTGCAGTTTTTGGTTGCATCTAGATGAGAGCTATTTTTAAGGAGAGGAGTTTGCACTCCCAGATACAAGCATGTAGAATTTCTCTTTTGTTTCTTTTTCCAGTCTAGCTCGGTGGTTCTCAAATGTTAGTGTACTGAGGATTTCTGTACAGGGTAATATAAGCAACCTGAATGTGTATACAAATTTCACATATAATTGAGAAGCTTGGAGCATTTTGTATTCCATGATTTGTCTCTGATGCACCTGCATTTGAATGCAATCCTTGTGGAGACTCCGCAGTAGTAGCCCATCAAACTCAACAAAGGTTGCCAGTGCTGAGGAAAACATTTGCTACCTTTTAGGTCTATGGTTCTAAAAATTCTGTGTTACGTACTCCTTTCATAATATAATGAACACTGTAGAGATTCTCACTAGAAACCTTTATCTACCTGCAACTTCTACGTAAATTCCAGATTCAAAATAAAATCTCTAATCAGTTAAACCCATCTTACAGATGAGGAAAATAAGCCCAGAGAAGGTAAGCAGACTAGCTGAGCTCTCAGAGCCCTGTAGTAGAAATGCTGGGAGAGAATGCAAGACTCTTTACTTGGGCAAGCCATTTGCATCTCTAAGCCAGGCTGCCCCAAATAGCCTTCTCCTCCATGCCAGTCCAGCCTCTGCCTGGTGAAATCCAGTGACACAGGATCCTTCACTGTTCCAGCCCGCTTGTCACTGCATGCACATTTGTGTGGTTAAACAGGAGCTTCTGTCGTGGAGTCATTTCGTCACTCTGGGGGACAGATGGCAGGAGCATGAAGCACCCCAGGCCTTCTGAGAAGTGACTTGGGCCCTGAGTCTCTGCCAATAGGTGAGCTGCAGGCAGAGAAGCACACCCCACAGGCCAGGAACCATGACAAAGAAATTCAGGTTAAAGCTGGGGTGAGTAAGAGAGCAGAGGGCAAAGAAATAGGACCTGAAATAAAGTAGGAAAATAGAGGTCAAGTCATATCGGGGCACAGAAAGCTATGGTTGGCTATAGGGAAGGTAAAAGTATCAGGACAGAATTGGCCAAGAGCTAAGTGATCCAGGAAATGACACTAGAAAAGATGAGGTACTTCTGCCTTTTTAAGTAGGTAAGGTATGTCAGATATGGTGGCACATGCCTGAAATCCCAGTTCTTTAGATGCTGAAGCGGGAACTGTGCAAGTTTGAGTCCTTCCTGGGCAACCTAGTAAGACCCTGTCTTAAAATAAAAAAATCAAAAAAGGCTGGGGATGTAGTTCAGAGCAAAGGCCCTGGATTCTGTCTCCAGTGCCACAAAAAAGAAAAAAAGATGTACCTTAAACATGACAAGTTGAAATTAGTTAGAATAATTTGTCTTTGAAAACAAAAACTTTAAAAATCACTTAAATCTGTGTTAAACCATAAAGGAAAATCAATTAGGTCTTAAAAATAAAAGGTCCAGAGGTAGATTGGACTTCAGGAATGTGTTTCAGTTTCTTACTAATTTTCTCTGTTTTGCTCTTCTGTGTGAAGGGACTTTGACCTAAAACTGGCTTCTTTCACAATAGCCAAGTGGTTATAGCCATTTTAGTCCTCACACCTGCATTCTATACTCCAAGAGCAAAAGGGGGCTTGTCTTTCTTTAGTTACTGAGCAAAAGTATGAACATCACTCTTGCTGTATTTGAATCAGTCTCCATGGTAAAAGATAGAGACCGCACTGAAGGGGCTTGGGCCCAGGCTGGGTCAGTTCCATGCCAACCACAAGCTGCCCCACAACAATGCAGGCAGATGGATGGTAGGGAGGCCAACACAGAGCGTGTTCTATGACCCCAGGGCACTCTGGCTACCCCCTGGAATTCTAATGATCTTTATCTTTTCCAATAATGTGATCTAGTTCACACCGTATTTCCAGAGATTTCTTCTGAGTCCTTTTCAAGGCATGACTGACCCTCTCGGAATGCTACTTGGACCTCTTGTGAGTTTGGGGACCTGGCATTGAGAGATGCTGATGCACTGTTTAAAAGTCAGCAAGTCAGAACAGGAGGGGTCATTTGACGTTATCCAACACAACTCCTCATCCTAATTTTTTACAGAGATGCTGTTATCTGGACCCAAATCCACAGCTCTACCTCTGACCCAGCGAGGGACCCCAGACTGCAAACTGTAGGAGAACAGTTTTGATCTGGGCTATTACTTAACAACTCAGTTGTTTACTTTGTCTGAGTCTCCATTTCCTCATAAGTGAAATGGAAATGATGACAGTAGTGCTTATTTTATAAGGTACTGTGAGAATTAAACCTGTGCTCATTTCATATTGCTGTTGAAAAAAATAGCCACAAATGTATTGGCTTAAAACAACATAGTTTTTTCTCCTGCAGTTGTGGAAGTCAGAAGCTGGAGATGAGAGTGTTGGCAGAGATGATTCCTTCCAGGGCATCCCAGCAGCTTCTGTTTCCCTGGCTTTCCAGCTTCTTGGGCTCCCTGTGTTCCTGGGCCTGTGACCCCTCCCTCATCTTCAGAGAGCATCACTCCAACCTGTTCCCATGGTTACATCTCCTCTCTTTGACTTTGCTTCTCCTGCCTCCCTGTTATAAGGACCTTTGTAGTTACATTGGGGTCCATCTCATAATCCATTTTAAGAACCTTAATTTAATCACATCTTCACTATCTCCTTTACCACGTACAAAAGCAGATTCATGAGTTCCTGGGGTTAGGATGTGAATGTCTTTAGGGGCAAGAGGAGTGTGGAAGCATGTTATTCTATTTACTGCAAACTAACATAATAAATATAAAAGTATGTGGCATAGAACTTGGTATATAGTAAGCATTCAATAAATGTCATCAGTGTCATTTAAGCACCACCTACTAGTGGTCAGCACATGCCTGGTGCTGACACTACCAGAGTGGTCAAAACAGATGTGACACTTGCCTTTGTGCAGGCTATTCAGCCTCTTTTGGGTAATATTTGGACTCCTAAGTCCTTAAACATAATGGTAGGATTAAATCTATTGCACATAGGATCTGTGGTTGTGTCTACCAGCTGTGTAGAGAACTACCTCAAGGCTTACTAGTTCAAAAGTGATAGCTACTACTTATTTGGCTTTCAATCTTCTAAGTCATCCAACTCAGTATTTCTGGGCTGGGCTGGGCTGGGCTGGTCTCTGCTATGCTTCCCCAGGGTCAACTAGAACTCTTGGTTCCTGATGGTCAGGCTGGAATGAACGGGTCTCTTTCCATATAGGTTTTTATCATCTAAAGGATTAGCCCAGACTTACTAGCTTGTTGACAGAAAAAGAAGGAAACAATAAGAGCAAAGCGTCTGAAGTACGGGCACATGGTTATAGCTGCCACTTCCACTGATCAGCAGAAATCACAAGGTCAGCCATGATCCAAAGGATAAAGAAATAAACTTCATCCCACGATGGGACCAGTAAGTGGCATGGTGGCCACAATTGCATTGAAGGGAGGAGAAAAGAGAAGAATAGGGGGGATCCTGTAATTAGCTGTCTCCTGGCTGTAGCCTACCCAGGGGCGGTCACAGGGAGGTAACTACTCTTGGGCCTTCCTCTGAGAAGGCCACCACACTGGTGTCATTCTTTCTCCATGTGCTCAAGATCTTTACTGTAAACAACACTGTTAAGTCCTTGCTAACAAAAAGTCAAGTTCACCAAGTTCTCCTGTTTTCCGGAAGCTGGTAGGAGAAGCAAGACACATACATCAAAGTCCATGTGAGTAAAAAGGACACTTTGAGAAATTGACAGAGACCATCAGAACATCAAATTCCTTTAAATCAAAGACTCCTATTTGAGACTGACAATGTGATTGAAAAAAGCAAGATACAAAATAGTTGATCCAATCTAATCTCAAAATTTTATTTTATTATTTTTTTAATCCTTTTTTTAACCTCAAAATTTTAAAGAGCAAACTACTAATATATGGAACTGGAAAAACCACCAGAAAGCTTAATATACCATAGAATTAACAGCAGTTGGATATACTGGCTGGAATCAGAGGTGATTTTTATTTTTATTTTTGTTTCTAGTCTCTGAAATTTCCCAGTAATAAACCTGAATTAGTTCAGTAATCAGAAAAATGTAATTAAAAACCATAATTGATTCTAATTATGCTAGTGTCTAGAAATGAATCTCTAGGTTATTTGATTGTGCCATTAATGGTATGTGATAAAACGGCTTCAGGGTGGTTTTGTTTTTGCTTGTGTTTTCCCTTTTAAAATTGTCCTGGGACACTAATTTGCACAGAAGTTCTTGAGCTCCCAATTTTGAGTTCATAAAAAATATTAATGAGCATGAATTCCTGCCATTTGTGCCCAGTCTCTCCCTCCTCTGGATGCTGGGAGCTTCAGGCCGCTCTTCAGGTGATATGCAGGGCCCCACACAGTGCGTCTTCCTCACACAGGGAGGCCTGTGATTTAATGTCTTGCTCTTGGCTCTTATCAGGAGTTAAAATACAGAACAGGCCAGCAAGAAAACACTGGTGTATCTTTTACAAACCCACTGCCAAAGATGGTGTCCGTTAATTGGTTCATGGTGTTTTATCTCCCAGACACCCTCCATGGATTCCTCTTGGATATTTTCTGAGGAAGTTTGGTTTCCCTAATACCCAGATGTGCTTCCTGTCAGGAGAATCATGGGAGGAGTCATTTTTTCGTCTGGTTGAAGGGTGCCAACATCTCTCTGTCTTGCTGAAGCCAGAAATTCCAGACAACATTCAAGAATTTTCTATCCCCTTGTGACACTTACCAAGTGAAAGAATTCAGGAAATGCTACCCCAAATTATAGTACTTTGGTATGCTGACTATGTTGAACTGAGGGCCCTTGGGAACAGTGGGTACAGGCAGAGCCTTTATCTGGGCCCTGTTTGTCTGCCTAAAAGAGGATCCTCCAAGAGGAATTCCCTTGTCATGAATCCCCAAGAATTCCATAGGTCAGCAGGAATCCCCTCAGATTACAGGTGAGGAGACTGGAAAGTCAGCACCACACCCCATCTTTGTCACAAGCTGTCTCTTGTTCTTCTGTGGGTCCATTCATCTTTCCCCAAACTGTTCACGCTCCATTAAATTGCCTACTTGGCTTATCCCTATGTCAAAGGTGTATATGCTTCTAAATCTCGCTGGAGATTTTGGTATCTACTTTTCTTTCATGTGGTGCACATATTCACATAATAAATTTGCATACATTTTCTCCTGTTAGTCTGCCTATTGTCCACTTACTCACAAACTCCATTATGAAGCCCAGAGATCAGAAGGAAAATCTTTCTTCCCCTACATGGTCTGAAGTTTCTCCCTCTGGTGTGTCCACCTCTGTGGTCCTGCTTTCACTTTGTAGAGCAGCCATCCTTTCTTGCTTGGGTTACTCATATAGTTTCCTAAAGGGACCCCTCAAATCACGTCTTACCCTACTCTTACTCCATGACCCCTCCTCTCCACAGAAAATCATCCTCCCTGCTACACAGGGCAAGTGGCTTTGTAACATACCAGTTCCATCTGTTGAGCTAAAATTCTTTCCATGTGAAGCCCTAACTGCCTGTTGCTTATCTTATATAAGTCCCCATCTCCCTGTCACTCCAGCCACATCCAATTAGCAAGTCCAACTCTCTCATCACCAGCACTCTTCATGTACTGTTCCCTTGCTTCAAATGTTTTTCTCTCTTCCCTGGCTCTCATTTGCACGGCCGATTAGTGGATCTTGTGTTAGAGTTTATTCACTGGAGCCATCCCTGGATCCTGCTCCCGACCCAGACTGGCTGGGTGTCCTTCCTGTGAGTTCCCATGGTTGTCCACAGTTCCCCTTGTTGGCACTTGCTATGACAAGTCAAAGGACAGGCTTCCTTGTCTGTCTCCTGCTTTAAACCTCAAAGCCAGGCAGGCAGGTCCCAAGTCTAGCTGCTCTCACATTACAGGGTCTGCAACAGAATCGGACCCACAGCAAATGGTCAAGGAGTATTCATTAAAATAATGAGAAAATACATAAATTTTCTGGCACAGGAATCTCATCCTGCTCCTTACCCTCTCTCCCTACTCTTCTTATTGATCTATTGTCTGGAGCTATTGTTTTACATTGTGCATTTCTGTTACCATAAGATAACCTGTAGATTGTTCTTTAAAAATGGCCATGATATATCTTTCCTTGCAGCAAATCCTTGCAACAAGTCTATCAGGAGGTGGGACCTCTTTCCCCACGCCTTGGGTCAGTGATGAGTAATACCCTTGGGTGTATAAATGCGGTTTTCTGAGGTTAGGGAGGACTTTGCTTCGGTTTGGACAGCCATGCATGCTTCTGTCCCTTCCCTTGGAACAAGTCCGAGCTGGCCTACTGGATTCCAGATGTGGGCTCCAGGGCCTGCAGCATGCCGGCCAACAGCCTGCCAACTGCCAATCATGTAAGTGATGCATCTTAGGCTAGGCAGCCCCAGGCAGCCATCATGACGCCTGAGTGGAGGGGAGATCAGCCAGGGTTGGGCCACACCCGGGGACACGCCTGCTTTGACAAACAGAGCAGTAACAAAGGCTTGCTGCCTTAGTTCCTGTGTGTTCAGGGGGGTTCCTATAGTGCAACACGGTATCTTTCCTGGTCGCTCACCTCCCGTCACCCCACTTACTACACAGGCTGATACCTTCAAGGCTCTAGAGGGATAGGGTCAGTTTGATCCAATCTTCACCAACATCTTAGGGTATACACCCAGAATCTGTCATTAAAAACAGAATTATAAAGTGTCCCCAAACCTTTAGGTGACCAAAATCCTCCTCTCTCCTTTTCACATCTGATTTATTTCTTCTAGCTCCCCCAATCCCCCCAAAAACATAACTTAATTTCTCTTCCCTGTACTCTATCTAAAGACCCACATTTTACTCATTTGTGGATTCTTTAACCTATCCCCTGACTGGCTCTGAGGCATACAGCCAGTTCTAGTAAGTTTCCTTCGGGGCCCCTAGCAAGTTACTCTCTCTTTTACAGATTACTTCCTCATCTGTAAAATGGGTGCCATACTTCTATCTACCTCCAAGGCTTGTGAAGCTTTGCTTGTTAATTGATTTCTTCATTCCACAAATATTTACAGAAGGCCATCTGGTGTCAGGCATTGTTCTATGCTGTAGAGATGCATGAATAAACAAGTTGAGAGGGGGCAAAGTCTCTGTCATATAGAAGTGTGTGAAACCCTGTGGTATGAGAATTCGGGATAAAGTGGGATAAAGGGCAGGTAAGGGGATAACAGAAGTGTTTTAGTAGGTGTTAGTGAGAAGGTGGGGTTTGCAGCAAACCTCGAAGGAGATGGGATCAGCCCTGCAGGAATCTGGGGAAAGAGCTTCCAACAAGGGAACAGACCTGGCCAGGGCAGAAGACAGGACTGTGCTGGCAGAGGAGCTGACAGCTGGAGAGACAGCAAACGGGATGAGCAGCAGGAGAGGCAGCTGAAGAGAAGGGTCCCTAGGCCGTGGACTTTGCTCTGAGTAGAACAGCTGGCCAGGGAAGCCTTTTGAGCAACGGTGAAGCTTGCAGTGTGACCTCCACAGTGCTGGGTGCAAGGTAAGTGTTCTGCACATGTTTGATTTGGAGCAGTGATCTTTAGAATTGTTGGTGATGTGTGCCTAGGAGTCTCAGCCCACAGAGCCTGGTGAGGTGTGGGCTCCCTCCTGCTGCCAGATGGGGCTCCACGGCCTTCGTGCAGTTGCTAAAGAGGCCTTGTTCAGTATTTTTCAATATGCATTGAGGTTAAAAAATACAGTGAGTGCTTAAACCTTAAAAAGAAATATGACAGTAAGAGACACACATTACCATGCATCCCCCTCCAAACAGTCCCCTCAGTTCAATCTTATGCCACTGTTCTTGCCACCTTCTGAAGCAGTCTGGAAGTCCTTTTTGTGTCTTTAGTTGTGCTGTCATGACTGCTTTGATGTCCTGAATCAATTCAGAACGTCAACTTTCATAATCATTTCAACTTGGGGACAAGCCAGAAGTCACATAGTGTCAGATCTGGTGAATAAGATGGATGAGGAGACACTGAAGTTTTTTATGAACCTGCCTTTCTGTTAGATAGCACATGACAGCTGCATTCACTGTATTTTTGATCACACACACTAAAGAGGATGAACTGTTTCAGAACGTAGCAAGAACAATAGGATAAGTATATCTGAAGTGAAAGGGAGTATTTTGAGGGGGATTAATGGCAATGTGGATTTTACTGTAATGAATTTTTAAGACTTAAATACATACTGTGTTGTTTAATCAGTCCTTATATGCCCAGCTCCAGGGCAGTTGGCAGACCAGTGTGCTGAAAGGGAGAAGAGAACCAAATAACTCATCCTCTTGAAGCTTAGGAGTAGTAATCTTGGTGCTGGATGGTAATGGTGTCATTGCAGTCACTACAAGAAAGATACCAAAGACACTCAAGGGACACTCACCTCATGACAAGAGAGAGCATCAGCTACTCTGTATGTAAAAGGTTACGATCTAGAAGCACAGAACCCCAAGCCAGGAGCACTATAGCAAAAGTACCTAGTAAGGAGCCATGACAGTCCCTCTCAAAGTGTCGGGGAGGCTGGTATGGATGCCTGGGTTATCGAGGGCTCCATCTCTCCACAGCCAGATGCAGGACCAGTTTCTAAACCAAGCCCATGGAAGAAGGCAGCCGCAAACCAGGTTCTGCAGTGGCCTTCTCTGGTCCAGTGCTTGAACACAGCCTTGGTTCTTTGGAATGATAAGGACACAGAGTTTTTGAAAGACAAGAGGGCAGGGACAAGGAAAAAGAGACAGAAGTCATGTTGCTCACTAGACAGATGGAAGCTTGTAACCAACAATTGGAATATTAAGAACTGAGGAGACCTTATTTAATCTTAACCTGCTAGAGAAGGCTGAGCCAGTTAAGTTGACCCTTGTCGTCTTACCCTTACCCACTTTCTTCAGGGCATGTGGGTTGGACTTGTCATTTGTTACAGGGCCCCTTCTGACCTTTGCTGTTCTATCTCAAGGCTTCAGTTCTTGCTGTTGGCCAGGACTCAGATCATGGAGCCCTGTAGAAGTAGCACAAAACTGTGAGTGTTTGCCCGGAGAGAGCTCGGTTATCATCCAGGTGCTCTTGGTCAAGTCAAGTAGAAACAGTTGGCTTTGAGGACTCTGAGAGTGCTGCTTCTCAAACTTAAAAGTCAGCTTAGTCCCTAGGGGAACTTGTTCTGATCTGCTCAGGAAGTGCTATGGCTTGAATGACAGTGTCCCGTCCAAAATTCATGCTGAAATGTAATCCTCAGTGCAGCAGTATGAAGTATGGCCGTCAGGAAGTGAGCAAGCCATGGGGGCTCCGCTCTCATGGGTGAGGTCAGCACCTCACGGAGAGAGCTTGAGGTCAGAAGGAGCACTGACTGGCCCTTCTGTTCCTTCTACCACGTGAGGAATAGTGACTTTCTCTCCGAGTGATGCAACAGAAGGACGTCATCTTGCAAAAAGACAGCAACCCTCACCAGACACCAATCCTGCATTTTGATTTCCCTGTTTCCAGAACTGTACAAAATAAAGTCTAATGTGTATAAAACGACCCAGGCTGTGGTGTGTGTTATAGCTTGAGAAAGGGGCTGAGACAGTGGGTCTGTGGGGGGTCCTGCGCTTCCCCATCTGAACAAGCTCCAGGGGCTGTTGATGCTGCCCAGTGACAAGAGCCCCTAGTGGAGTGGGCATCACCCTGCCTGCACTTTAGATTCACCCCAGGAGGGCAGATCAATACAGCGCCAGGCCCCTGGCCTGCAAATATTCTGATGTAACTGCTTAAGGGTAGGGCTTGAGCATGTGAAGTTTAAAAACTCTCCCTGTGATTCAGTTCTGCGACCAGGATGGAAAACAATAGGTTCAGTCTATGTTCCTCGTCCTCTCATTTCTCTTCCTCAGAACCTCAACTACTCAGTCTGCGAGATGGGATTAAGAGTGCCTATCCTGGGGGCTGGGGATTTAGCTCAGCAGCATAACCACCTGTCTGGCAAGCCAGAGGTCATCAGTTCAATCCCGACAGTCCTAATCTAGGGTGACTAAGAATATAAGAAGAGACCACAATGCTTTAAAACTCTGAGTTGCTCTACAGAACTGCAAGGTATTTTTACTATGCTGAGTCTGTGGTTACCAGGGGCAGCCTAGGATCTACCCATCTTGAGTGAGAGTGACCAGAGCTATCTGAATAATAAATAATAAATGGGCTTAATTAGCTAAAATAACCTTGACAAAGTGGAAAAGTGGGGAGATGGGAATCAGAGAGGCATTTAATAGAGAGGAGTGTCATTCTCTGGATCCAGGCTAAAGAGAGGCTGGTTCTTCTCGCAAGGGATAATGAGACTCTCACAGTATCCCACAGCTATATGGAAATCAATAATGTCTCTAAAAATAGCCAGGTTACTGCGATACATAAATAGCAGCCTGATGTGTCTAACCATGAGGTCACCCATCGTCTGGGCCTCTGAGAACTGAGGCTAGGGTCAGCATGAGAAGAGGGGGTGTGACCCTGGGACTGAAGCTATCATGTGAGGGGGCAGAAGGTGGGAACTGTGGACCTCATCCCTTCCAACCTACATCTTTTGTATATGGAAACGCTAAGGCCCCACGATGCTAAGTGAGTTAACAACAAACTTTATGAGTGGCGTTGAGATTGACCACAAGATCTTGGAATGATCATCCCTGCGAAACACTAGTTAGAACTTAATAGTCATTATATGCCATTACCATAATCTCCTCAAAGACTAATAACAATCCCAAATTATTGTTTAATAGTCCCTGTAATAGTCCCTGTAATTTCCCTACATCTCAAAAATGTATCGTGGTATGTTCAAATCACAATTTAAATTTCTCTCCCCACCCCCACCCTGCATTTGGTTGATAGCTTTCTTGACTCATCTTTTTATTTACAGTAGTTTCCCCTTTGTCTTAATCTATATTATGATGTTATAACAAAACAACCGAGACTGGGTAATTTATAAGAAACAGAAATATATTTCTTGTAAATTACCCAGTCTGGAAGTCTGAGATCGAGGGTCTGGCAGGATCAGAGTCTGGTGAGGGCTTCTCTCTGCTGTTAAGACAGGGCTTTGAGTGCTGCATCCTGAAGAAGAAAGGACACTATCCTTACATGGCAGGCATCAGAGGGCAAAGGACAAACTCCCCCCATTAAGCCTTCTCTAGGATGTTAATCCCATTTATGAGGGCAGAGCCCATCAGACCCCACCTCTCAGTACTTAGGTATTGTCATTAACTATCAACACAGGTTTTTGCAGAACACATAAACACAGCACCTCCTTCTTATCACGCCACTCACTTATTGAACAAAGCAGACTGGGGTCTCCTGTGCCGGGTGACAGAAGGCACCTACTGTACCCTTGGGATTTTGAACATGGCCTCCTCCTCTCAGTGCTTCCTGTCGATTGTGACGTTAGCTCCAGAAGCTCAGTGAGAGCCAGGTGGCCCAACTCATAGATGGGGGTGCCATGCACATTTCACTGTGTCACATACAAGGCTTGTAACCTCTGTCATATTTAAAGGTGAAGCTATTACCTGTCAGTGCACGTTTATCCAAACAGTAGAACGAACACCCCAGGAGTGAGCCCTAATGTAAACCAAGGGCCTTGGGTGGTGATGAGATTCAGGCCAGCCCATCCTGGTAGCAAATGCTGTGCTCTGGTGGGAGTGTTGATAGTGGGGAAGCTGTGGATCCCACGAGGTGGGGTGGGGTGGGGGGTGGAATCCTCTGTATTTGATATTTGATTTTACTGTGAAAGTAACTGCTCTAAAAACTAAAGTCTGTTTTTAGAAAGTTAAACAACTGCTTTTAATAACCCAAGGAAGGAGGCGGGAAGTTGTAGGGAAGAGGGAGAGAGGAGACAGGAATGATGATGATGGTGGTTGGAGCTGGGCACTGGGTGGATGGGATCGTTGTACTATTCTTTTTCATTACATAATTGAACATTTCTGTAACAAAGATTAGAGGAAAGAAAACACTACTGGGGAACACTACTAGGGAACACTACTGGGAACACTACTGGGGAAGGCCCCTAAGAGAACCGGAGGCATAGTTGGCCACTTCTAACCCAATGTTTGCTCCATTCACACACCCTATTCTTTCTCTTTCCTGAGAGAATCTCGGTTTTGCTCAAGTAAGCTTGCTCTCCTCCTGGCCAGGTGTGCAGTCTGACCCCACACAGGCCCCACCGGCCTTGGGGGAAGCCAGACACCCCCCAACACAGCTGCCCTCTGTGGTGCCGGCTGCTCTGAGATGACACGTGTGAAGCAGCATTCAGCAGAGAAGATGCTCACTAAGTACATGTTACTTTCTTTACTGTCTTTGATCTTCACAGTGAGCCAACCAGCCCATCACCTCCCCTCTGCCTTCACAGATGACTGTGAGGTTCAGAGATGGCCCTGGCTTATCCCTGGTCACCAAGAAAGAGGCTGAGATCTGGACAGCACTGAAGGCCCGTCTTCACTCCACTCAGCCACACCTCTAAGTCCCCATCAGGTATTTGCAGTGGGACATCTCTTCTGGGTGGTGAACTTCAACAGAGATTTGCAAGTCGGGGACAGATGTGGAAACAATAAAACAATACTCAAGGTTAGAATTCCATAGTACCCTCTGGGAACATTTTCCTTGTTTATATTTTTGCTTTACTGATGATAAGAATCGTGCAGGGTGTATACTAAAATGTAGAGTCTGAGGAAAGGAATTTGTGATCTGCATTTTTAACAAAACTCTGTCTCCTTCTTGGGATTCTCACCATCAAGTTACAAAACCTCCACCTGTTATGGCTTGTGTCTAGATGTTCCCCCAAAGCCTCATGCAAACATGGGTGGGGCTTTTCGGAGGTGGTTGGATCTAGAGTGTGTGATGCTGGGATTGAGGGTGTGTGATTGTTAAATCAGTCTACTGATTGGTTTGGCATAGTATGGATTACAGGAAGGCTTTCCCTGGGCATAAGCGCTGCCTGCTCTCAGAGAATGGAGCCTGAATAGGCTAAAAGGAACAGCAAGAAAACTGTTTTGGCCTCTTGTTGCTTGCTTCCTTATTACTTCACTACTTTGCCACCCTGCTGCCTTTCTGCCTTCTACGGCCACGAACTGATTCTCCTCTGTGTTGCCCCTCTGCCCACCCTGTCTCAGGGCCTGCCAATTATAGACTGAGACCTCTATAAACTGTAAGCTGCAATAAAGCTTTCCTTCTGGAACTTTGAGTGTGGAATATTTTGTCTCATCAGTGATAAAAGTAACTAAGACCCCACTAAGATACTCTGGCACTGAGTATAGGCCCAGAAGGAGCTGACTCAGTAAATCAAGCTGAAAAAAAGGTCTTCAATTTCCATTCATACTCCTTACCCACAGCAAGTTCTGTTAAATATCCACTTATGGGAAGGTCCAGCCAGCGATCACGGCTATTCTGCTGTCCCAGGCAAGGACCTGAATCTTCAAACCCCTCGTGACCAGACGTGTGACCAGACTGAACCAAGAAGACATTTTATTGTAAGAATTGCAGTCACAGTTCTAGGTGACCTGTTGCTGCATGTGCACCCGAGCTGCAGTGCCCTGTGGGGTTGTGGTCAGTGCAAACTAAGGTATAGGGCAGCACAGAAGAGATGTGTGAAAACAGAGGCCAGCTGAGACCTGAGACACAGAAGAGGGAATGGAGGAGATGCAGGAAAGGAGGAGGGGCAAGGGAAAGAGGACAGAGAAAAACTGAATACAAATAGAAAATGGGGGTGTTTGGAGGACAGGGAGAGATAATGGGTTAATTTGTGGCCACCCCAAAAAGATGCTCACCTCCAATCTCAACATAAAATCTTACCTGAGAAAGTTTCTTAATAGGTAACAGAGTTTGAATGTAGAGATGAAATGACCCTGGATTTATGGTGGGTACAAAGCACATGAAATGTGTCCTTGGAAGCTGAAGGAAAGTGATATGACACTGAAAGACACGGAGGAGAAGGCCACAGGAGAGCCAGGGAAGGGGAGGCAATGGAAGAGACCAAGAGGACAAGATCGTATGAGAGACAGAGAAGGCGAGGCCATGGGAGAAACAGCAGGGAGACCATGGAGACAGGGAGAGGTGAAGGCCATTAGAGTCAATGGGCTTGCACTGGGACAGACAGAGAAGGGAGGCCATGGGAGAATCAGAGGAAAAGGTGATAGGAAAAACAGTGGGGAAAGCCATGGGAGAGACAAAGTGGGGAGGACATGAGAGAGATGGAGGGAAAGACCATTTGAGACACAGAGTGGGGGAAGATAAAAAAAGAGAAGAAAGGCCCTGGAAAAGACAGAGACATTAAGGCCATGCATGACACAGAGAGGTAAAGGCCCTCGGAGAGACTAAGGAGAAAGACCATGGAGAAAGGAAGGCTATGGAAGAACAGAGAAAGGAAAGCTATGGAAGAGACAGAGTGAGGAGGCCCTGGGTGAACTACAGAGGGGAGA
>PVJX010004203.1:0-84610 GCA_004027295.1 Dolichotis patagonum
CTGCAGGCAAAGAAGAGGGTGTAGGGATGGAAACATCCCCAGGGAAAGGAGGGGCAGATGGTGGAAGACTAGAAGCAGCTCCAGGAAGAGGAGGAGGGGGTGGGGGTGGAATAAAAGTGCCAGAGGCACCAGGTAGAGGAGGGGCAGGGGGAACAGTAGTACTACTAGGAAGAGGAGCTGTAGCAACAGCTGCAGCAGACAGAGAAGCTATTTCTTTCTTGGCATCTTCCAGTTCTTTTGACAGCTTGGCAACCTACAGAAACAACACTGTTGTGAGTACATCCCACTCCAGGGACTACTGGGGCTGAAAGCAACCTGAGAAATACTCAAGCCAAATTTCTCATTTTATACATGGAGAGACTGGAAGGAGTTAGATTAGGTGATTTGCCTAAAGTCCTATTACTATTTAGTGCCAGAGCAAAAACTAGAACTCAAGTCTTCATGTTCTTTCTTAGTTCAGTATGCTTTGTATTTAAAAAGACAAACTCAATCTCTGCATTATACTCTTCATTAGAGAATGTAAAGGTCAAGTAAATAAACTACTCTAGTTATATAACTAACAATGTGCTATCTGGGTAATTATATAATCACATAAGTGATCAGACTGTTGGATAACACAGATCATATAAACATAAGTGCAGCAAGTATAAGCACATCTGTCCAAAGATCTGGTAAAATTAGCAAGTAAGTAAACAATTCAGTTTTACTCCGATATATATTAGTAGCTTATTTTATTTCTGGGTGGTGGTGAATAACTTTTGTTTTTCAGTATATTCTAGATGTCTTATGTATTATTTACTTTCAAGGCAAAACTGAAAACAATGATTTTTAAAATATGCTCCATCTAACTAGATTAGCTGCTACCCTCCTCCTCCAGGAGTGAGATGATTCGCTAAGATACATGGTGAGGGTAGTTATAGGCACTCTGCCTTCTCTTCTCAGACAGTTACCTCTCCTGTGAGCTGGGACATCTCTGCTTCTAGGTCCTGTTTCTCTATGGCAATTTGTTGCTTTTCAGAATCCAATGCATCCTTTTCTCCCTGAAGATTCTGAAGTTTCTGCTCAAAGTCACTTTCCATCTTTTTCATTTCCACTTGTAGCTCATGTCGGGCTGTTAATTCTGAGTCCAGCTAAAGAGAAAGAAATCAGGATTCCAGCAAGCTTCCCATTCCAGTAAGAAGTACAAGTGTTACTCCCTGAATTTATTATTTTGTGCCAAAATTTGATCCATATTTAGGCAGTGCCTCGGAAAAAAGAGAACCATGATTTTGACCTTAAAACCAAAGTTAAAGGAGAAGAGAACAAGATTCTTTTCATGGTCATCTTACTTTAAAAAGAAGAGAAAAAAACTACATTAGAAACAGCTTTCCACTAGGACAGCTATGGTGGTACAATACTAGCACAGTCACTAGGATCAAATATCTATCAACAACGAGAGTCCTTATTAATAACCAAAGAGAAAAAGAACCCAGACATATTCCAATTTCTATTGTTGTAGGGATAAGAGACATGAGACGACAAGCAAACATGGGGTGGTGGAATGTCACCACCATTATTTGAGTATTATATAAGAGTATAATTTGCCTTTCTTGTCCAGTCTGGTAACCCAAGAACTGTATGAGCCCACCTGTAACTCCTCACATGCACATCTGTATTACCTTCTCTGATGACTAACTTATGGTGAAAGGTTTCCCCTAAGAACTATCAAATGTTGAGTGTTTTAGAAATATATAGACAAAAAGTCTTACCAGAAAATAACTGTTAGAAAAACATTTTTTGGTGGCGTTGGAGATTAAACGCAGGGCCTCATGCATCCTAGGCAAGCACCTAACCACTGATTCCTCATACACACCTTTTTTTCCAGCTCTGTAGCTTTGGCTTCAGATTTCTCCACTTTTGTTTTATCAATCATTTGATCTGAAAAGTTTAAAAGGTAAGTGAAGTTACCAGTTTTCTTAGTCTTCTCTCTCACTGCTAAGCCCTTCAATATACTGAACAGGAGTCTTCTGTCTTTGTAGTTATTTACATTATTCTTAATATTCTGCACTAGACCAAGGGACGGAACTTTCAGTTAAGTATAACTTGTAATTTCTAAATATAAGGTAGGGCTACTACATTGGATAGCATTAGTAACACATATGAATAATACTTTCAACTCTCTGGGGCCAGCAGGAGTCACAAATACAGGCATTCCTTATTTAAGGACTGGGTTCTATTACTATAACTAGGTCATTAATTGAATTAGTGGACAAATAAGGAATTGAATATAGTATATACATCACAATATTCAGAACAAAGAAATGATCAAAGGGAACCCCAACTTGATGAGTTTTCTTTTATTTGCATAACTCTTACATAAAGTACTATAATGTATAACAGAATATAAAACTATAGTACTATATAGTACAATCAGCAAAAATCATAGTACTGTATAAACAAGGTGTACTGTATAAAAACAAAAAATAAAGACACTGAGGCTCTACAAAACAAGACGCACAGAATTATACAAAAAAAGAATGGGTGCTAAGTCCAAAGAGCACGCCTGGTTGAATCTTAACAATCATTAAACAAGTAAGTCATTAAAGGAGGAAAATCTGTAATAACTTAAGTTCCTACCAGAAGGTGGCATATGAGAAAGAACAGATTTTTAGATTTAGATGGAAATAAACTAAGGGACTATATATCCTATATTGAGGACTGGAAAGATTTTGTTTAGATTTCTATAGACATAAAGGAATAGCCAGGGTTTTAGCTCAGTGACATAAGCGCCTGTCTTGTAAGCGTGCAGCTGTGAGTTTGATCTCTGGTGCAAAAAAAAAAAAAACAACAACAACAACTAAAGGAGTATATATGCCTCTATCTGGACCTGGAAAGGATACAGCCCTTTAGTGAAAGAAGCAATAAACATTTTGAGAAAGCCAATGGAGAGTGTAGGATTACCAATCAATCCTTCAATATCAATCTGGAGGTGCCGGCACTTGAAGTCTGGATCAGCCCCATTCTTATGAAGAACTATCTGGGAAATACATTCCTCAATCAACTTATAGTACTGGGGTCTGTGAAAAAGCAAAATAGAATTATCAAAAGGGAAATCAAAACGTAAGAGGTATTCAGAATCAAGAAAATTTAACTGTTTGCCAATAAAGAAAATTAAGGTAAGTGTTCTGGAAAAGAACTTTTTGTAAAGTTAACAGAAGTACCACTGTCATGCTAAGAAATTCTATATCCTCCTCCCTTTCTACTTCCAATAATTAGAAATTCTTAAGGGCTGGAGATGTAGCTCAGTGGTACAGCATGTGCTTAGCTTGTGTGAGGCCCTTGGTTCAATCCCTAGCGCTGCCACAAAAGAAAAAAAAAATTGTCATCTGCTTCCTAGGCAATACTTTCCCATCTAAATGTCTGAGTTTGACCTTTCTTGTGATGGATAGTGCTACTACTGAACCTCCACTTTTCAGGCAAGCAGAAGGAATTTTAAATTGTCATAACCCTTTGTTATCATCTTCACCTCACTTACCTACTCCCTTTTGGGGAAGGGCATTTCACTATACACTCTGACCTCTTCCATAGGGACACCTATCAGTTGGATTAAAAGAACAAATCACAATTTCCTTTGTATCTGTAACTAATGAACTCTAATCTATGGGCTTGGCCTTTTCTTTTTCCCTTTATAAAGAATAATTTAAGGATTCTGCTGTCTTCATTTACATAGGCTCACATTCAAAGTTTCAAAGGCTTCCTGTCTTCTTACCTGGCCTCATAGTCATTTCGGACCAGGAGCAGGTGCTGTAGGATAGACAGGAAGTGTGGCTCTGCCTTTGAGTCCTTCACGGTATTTAAGAGAATCTGGAAGACTTCACTGAAGTCAGTGGAAAGAGAGCCAGGCTAAGGAAAAATAATGCTTAGAAACTGTGTTTGACTGGTGACTTGCTCAATTCCAGGAAGAAGCTAAGGAAACTCTCCACTCTCGTCATCCCTCCATAAACATCACCAGAAACTTTTAAGTTTCTTTAGCCAAAGGTGAGACAAAGGATTCCTACTATTTAGCTTAAAGATAAGCAGTACACAGAAACTAAAAATATAACTGCCTCAAAGTCACATGTGGTGAATAGGTAACCATATTAGTCCCTCTGTTAGTCCAGTTAACTCTAAATCCCAGTGCTACACTGCAGTAAACTGAACTATCACATTCCAGGAAGTTTATGTCAGTTTTGATAGCTACCTCAGATTATATTTATCAACATCCTTGGTCAATGATGAGGTGAGTAAAGCCAAAAGCAATAAAAAGAACCTGCTTTATTTACTGAGAAGACACATAAACCAATGGTTCTGTTCTGAGTCACTATCTCCCATACCATTCCATACAGGAGACTGTAACCAAGTGTAATGAATGTCTCATCTGTTTTAAACCTTGTCAGTAAAGGATATTCCATCTCCATACGAATGTCATCCAGCCGACTCCTTAGATCATAGGAATCTTCTTCTGAGTGTTCATTAAACACACTTAACTGCACTTTCATATCATCATTTTCAATCTCTCGAAGGTCCTATCAATAACCAAAGTAAAAATTAGGGAATCCAAAGGTGTCTTACATGGCTAGAAACCCAAAGGTTTCAACATGGTTTTTACACTGCAAACTAGTTATCCCAGGGATGGCTGGGGTTATAAGCACTGGAAGGAACAGGGCGGCCTGTCTAACGGAGCCCTACTGCTTACCTGCAGCACCTGCTGCAGCCCCAAGCGCATCAGTTCACTTCTGATGTGAACTCGGAAGTCAAGTTCTTCAGCTGGAGTGATGAGTGCATTGATCAGCTGGAGGCATCCCACCTAAAACAAGAAAATTCAGCAGCTACATCAATACTAACTCTACAGATGAAGATTCCATTCTCTTTATATGCATTCTGTGGCTCCCAAATGAAACCAAAAGATAGTATCACAAAAACTATAGGAATGATTTTTCTACTACAGCAATGAGGCCTGATTTGACCACAGGTCTGGAGAAATCAGAAGTGTAAATGACTCCAAGAATCCAACAGTATATGTTATTGTATAGCCTTTGTTTCCTAACATGCAGATAGATACCATGCTTTTTTCCATTTCATAGTAAGAAAAATATTTCATTCTTTCCCTTTAAGAAGTTCAGTCATTTTTCTTCACAACAAATTCTCAAATATAAAGTAAATAATTTGGAACCACTCCATATGTTCTATTAAAGGCTATCAGTTCTTTCCTTCCTGAATTCTATTTATGTAAGGGTCCAGTTTTGAGGAACACACGTGCCTTGACTGCAATGGAGGTCCCACTTTTTAATCCATCCAACAAAGGCTGGAAACGTTCCACTTCATCCATCTCAGCTCTTTCTGTCATTGCCTCCAAAACGCGTTCATTCCTGCCCAAGAAAAAAGAAAAAGGAGGGTACTGCCCAGGTGCTCTGACAGCCATGTATATAACAGGCCTGCTACACAGGGCATTGACCAGTTAGGAAACAGTAAAATTTTTTCTCTTTTCTTTTCTTTTTTGGTTTCTGTGAAACAAGCTCTCGCCGTATATAGCCCAGGCTGACCTCAAACTTACAGTGATACTCCTGCCTCAGCCTCCCAAGAGCAAGCGCTGAGATTACAGGTGTACATGTACCACCTTTCCTGGCTAGGAAACAGTATATCGTCAATGCTTTAGATTTCTCAAATTATTCTCTTACCATCCCTCTAACAGGAGCCAGAATTTATAAAAAGCTATAGACCATCTCTTCAGAAAAATGTATTTCTAAAAGCCATTTTTAGAGTCCTACCTATGGATATTAAGTTAAAATCCCTATGGTAAACCAGGGTGGCACGCCCCTGTAATCCCAGCACTCAGGAGGCTGTGGCAGGAGGATGGCTGTGAGTTCTAGGCCAGCCTGGGCTACAAAGTCAGTTCAAAGTCAGCCTGAACCATATAGTGAAACCCTGCCTCAAAAAAAGACCAAAACACACACACACACACAAAACCAACCTAGGCTAAAAAATAATACATTGGTTCAATTTTTTGAGAGGTATTTAATAATACTGATTTCTAACGCATGTAACACTTGGCTTACTTCTAGTAATCTATCTATAAATATATAAAGATAAAAGCAGATATGTACAGAGATGTCTGTTACATCATTTGTAATGGCAAAAATTCTTATTATCCAGAGCAAAAGTCAACCAAGATCTGCTAAAGTCTACAAAGAAGTCTAGCAATGTAGAAATTGTTAAATGTTCTATGGATCTATAATACATACACATAAAATTCTAAATAGTCACTAAACACAATGAGGTGGTCAATCTCTAAAGACAGAAAAAAAGATATCCATGATCTGCTATTAAATGAAAGAAACAAACTGAAAAGAATGAATGACATGGCTGTCCATGGCGGCACACACCTGTAACACCAGCACTCAAGATGCTTTGGAAGGAGGATCACTGCAAGTTCAAGGGCAGCCTGGGCTACACAGTAGGTTCAAGCCCAGCCTAAACCACACAGGGAGATCTTGTCTTAAAAAAAATAAAACAACTAAAGACAGACCAGGTGTAGTGGTGCATGCCTATAATCCCGGCACTCAAGAGGCTGAGGCAGGAGGATCAATCCACTACAAATGAGTTCAAGGCCAGCCTAAACTGCAGAGCTAAACCCTGTCTCAAAAAGACAAAAACAAAAACCCAAAAAAGGAATAAATGGTATGATTAAGCTTTTTAAACCAGACCCCTCCACAAAAATAAAAATCTATCTTGTACATGCAGTTGGCTTTCCATCATTTCTTATCTTTAAGATACTATCTTTTAGGGTAGCAGGAGCTATCTTACAATCAAGGAAACAGTGTTTGTTCAGGCCACTAATAATGGTCATCTCTGTGCAATAGGATTTGACCAAGGCAGTTAAATTTTACTGTATATATTTTACTGTTTGAATTTTAGTGACCATGTTGTATTACTTCTGAATTAAAGAACAAAAGAAAAAGAAAGTCTTATCCTAGACAAAAGAAACATCAATGGAGATGTAACAAATATCCTGCTATACCTAGGATGATAAGTAGTACACTTAGGATAGTCCCCCTCATTAGGAATTTTTCTTAAATATAAGCTTACTATCTCTCACCCAAAATGCTTGATACCATGTTTCAAATTGCCCATTTTTTTGGATTTTGGAATATTTTCATATACATAATGAGTTATCCTTGGGATAAGATGCAAACCTAAACACAATTCATTTCTATTTCAGCTAGACCTTACACATATAGCAAAGGTAATTCATATAATATTTTACATAATATTGTGTGTAAAGCAAAGTTTTGTGGTGTAAAGTTTTCCACTTGGGTCATCATGATGGTGTTGAAAAGTTTCACAGTTTGGAGTATTTGGGACTTTTGGATTAGGGGTGCTACTTTGTATTAAGATTCCCAGTGGTCTTACCTAATATTTAAGACCAAGAGGATATGTAAGTAACTTAATCTTCTAGACTAAGACAAGATGGTAAGAATGAGAATTGGAGAAGAGAAATAACTGGTCACATACATGTCCTCTGGCTGTGGTAGGATACAGAGAGCAGAAAGCAGCTTGGCTGCATCAATCATCATGTTGGGAACTGCAGGATCCATGGCTCTGACCAGCAGGAGGATTCCTTCTTCTGCCTCCAACATGGTCTTGATTCCAAACTGTTAGAATGAGAATAGAGAAGGGAGGTTAAAGATGACAGCATCTAACTAGAGACAAGTTTATAGGTTTTTATAGGTTGATTGGTACACTTCCCAAATTCGTGTTATAGCTTAACCCCCAGCCCTTGGAATACGAACTTATTTGGAAATATTGTAGGTGTGATTAGTTAAGTTACAATGAATTCACACTGGCATGCCAGTGAGGTCCCAGAAACTAGAACAGAGGCATGAAACACATTCTCTTGCACAGCCTTTAGAACCAACTCTGCTTACACCTACTAAGACTTCTGTTGAACTTCTAGTCTACAGAACCATGAAACAATAAATTTCTGGTGTTTTCAGACAGCTGGTTTGTGGTACTCTAACACAGACATAGAATACTTTTCTCAATACACATAAACAAAGATGAACACAGCAAAATAATTTTCTAGAAGACAAAATAAAATTCCACATCCTCAAGAATAAAAATCCTTTTAATGTTTCTTTTTAATATGTCCCCCAAGGCAATGGATTAAGTTAATTATAATGAAATTAAGCAGTGAAGAAAGTGAATTTGTACTCAAGGCACAGAATTATGGGATCCCTGGACACCCCCCCCCCCAAATACATAAAGATGAAAAGATTCTAAAGGAGTAACAAGTCGGGAAGGAAAAAAACAAGTAGGGAATATAGTTAGCCTCCCCAAAACAGTATCTACAGATCAGGAAATTTAAAAATCAGCAAAAGCATATAAAGAAAAGGGAAGAAAATTGAGCCCACTATTGGAAACAGAAGTCACAACTAGGGAAAAAGGTCTATAAAGTCTATGCAAGTACATACATGAGGCAATGAGAATAAATGCAGTACTAAAAAACAAAGCTAAATGTCTTGAACTCTTATTGGTATTTCCTTTTTGGAGTCTGCCAACAAAAAGAAAGGGAGTCCAGAGAGGGACTAGAGTGAGAATGGTAAAAACTTCACCTTGTTGTTCATAAAAGCTTTCAAGCAACGAATAATCTCATGCTGGTTCCGGCTATCATAGCTTCTACAAGAAGAAGACATAATCAGTAAGGTCCCTTTATTCTACGCCCTCTTCTCAGCTGACTTTTCAATCTTGAAAACAAGGATCTTAGGAAGACCACCAACTAGTAGGTGAATAAAAGCCTAATACATTGCACTTGACTTAGATACACTGACCAAAAAAAAAAAAAAAAAAAAAAAAAAAACTGATGAGGGGTCCCCACCATCAAAGACTTTGACTAACCCTCTTGTAATCAAATAAGTTAGTATTACATTAAAACTTATCCTTTAATTTCCTCTAGGCTCCTAAGTGTTAAATTCCATTAGAGTAACACTCTATTATTGTTTGCTATTAAATTTGAGATGGTACATGCAGGAGGCCCAAGCCCTGTAATGTTCTTGTCTCAGAGTCTAGGAAGTAGAGGAAGTCACCTTGGCTCAACCTATCTTCCAGATAATCTAAGTGTGAAGTATTCCCAGAATTATTCCAACTCTGAAGACTGCAGTAGAAATAGTACCAAACTGATTAAGTATATTCTAAGATTTTCAAATGTGATTTAGCCCACACTAGATCATCAGACAGCTCTGCTAAATCAGATCCTATTTCCGGGCTGACACAGAAGCTAGTAGACTAATAATCTTCAGTGGTATACAGCCCACATTATCCACTATGAAACCTAAGCTCCTTCCTTCCCTCTCTGGGGTGCGGCTGAGAGTGTGGCAGACTTTCGGCAGCCTGAAGGAGAGAGACCCTGGCGCGTTGGGACCTGCACTGTGTGGTTGACTCAGGGTGCCGTAAGCATAAGAAACTCCTCCCCTCTGGGGGGCGGCTGAGAGTGTGGCAGACTTTCAGCAGCCTGAAGGAGAGAGACTCTGGCGCTTGGGACCTGCACTGTGTGGTTGACTAGGGGTTCCGGGAGAACACGGAGCTCCTTCCCTCTCTGGGGGGCAGCTGTGAGTGTGGCAGACTTTCGGCAGCCTGAAGGAGAGAGACTCTGGCGCTTGGGACCTGCACTGTGTGGTTGACTTGGGGTTCCGGGAGAACAAGGAGCTCCTTCCCTCTCTGGGGGGCGGCTGTGAGTGTGGCAGACTTTCAGTGGCCTCAAGGAGAGAGAGACTGGCTCATCAGGACCTGCACTATGTGGTTGACTGGGGTGCCAGGAGAACACGGAGCTCCTTCCCTCTCTGGGGGTGTGGATGTGAGGCGCAAGCCAAGAATGGAACATCTCATGTCGTCCTGTCCCCTGTCCCACGTCCCTCCCCCCCTTAGCAAGTGGGAGCCAGTAAACTACACATCTTGTGAAAAGACTGATATGTTATTTAGTATAAGCTCCCCATATGCAAAGATATGGATAACCATTTGGAAGAGAACGTGAGACAATATGACAGATAGTAAAGATCTTGGGTTGTCTAGCTTTGAAATTATGCTTTCTTATGTCCCGTTCTGTTCTGTTGTGTTTAATTTTACCCCCCTTAAAAAAAAAAAATATATATATATATATATATATATATATAGAGAGAGAGAGAGAGAGAGAGAGAGAGAAAGAAAGTGCTCTAAAGCATGTAAGTGCATGTGTAAGTGTGTAAGATAGATGACCATATTACTGTTTTTGTTAGATTGTTGAGCAGAACTGTTAACAGTCTCACTGTTTGAATGTCTACTTTGTATGCTTTAATTTTGTAACTTGAACAACTATTTCCAAGGATGACAGTATGTAACTTATCAAGTGGCGGATTTCTTAGTGTTTTTGTTTTTGTTTTGTTGTTGTTCTTTTATTTTTTGCCTTTGGAATTCTGTACTGTTGCTACCCTTTTTCTGTTTTGTTTGGTTGTTTTTGCTTTTTCTCTTTAAATAAAATTAAAAAAAAAAAAAAAAGAAATCTAAGCTCCTCCCTTTCCTGTGTCTATAATTACCATTCAGTCTCTGGTCACCCTAAAATAAACCCCATTCTCAGCTAACAGCATACTCCCTATAGTTTGTCACTTTGCATTTATCCGAGTTTTTCTGTTTTATTTATTTATTTATTCATTTACTTTGGAGATGGCATCTCACTATATATTCCAGACTGACCTCAGACTCACAGTGTTCTTCCTGCCTCAGCCTCCTCCTGAGTGCTGGGATTACAGGTATAAGTCACCATGCCTGACTATATTTACCTGTTAGTATTTCCTTTACAGCAAAGAGTAAAGCCCCTACAACCTTCCACCTAGAAAATGCAAAGACCTGGAATTCCTTACCCCGGATTCTCTTCTTTTTCATCATGAAGTCGTTTGAGAATGTCTAATAAAGAAGCTAGGCCTTCAGCACCAAATGTTTGTACCCAACTGTAAGAAACAGAGAAACAATGTTATATCACATCAATAATTACTGTTTGTTCACGTATATAGTTTATCCCGGAAACTCTATTCCAAATCCAGATCATTCTCATGCTTCCCTGACTCCTATGATCTTCAATCACCACTGAACTCCAACAGTGGATTCCTACTTATGTTACTTCCTTGGAGTCCTCACCTGACAGGGTTGTTGTTGAGAGAGACACGAAGGGACTCCAAACAGTTGAGCAGAGACACATCCCGCAAGCCTGATCTCAACTCCTGAATGTACATCATGGCAGACCTAGAACTCTCTTTTTGGCTCATGCCCTACACAGGAAACACGTAGAGAGATTAGTAAACATTAGGTCTAGTCACAAACTGGGAACTAGTAATTTAAAAAAAAATTTTTTTTGAGACAGGGTTTTGCTGTGTATTCTCACTTTGCAGCCCAGGTTGGCCCTGAACTTGTGGCACTCCTCCTGCAGCAGCCTCTCAAGTGCTGGGATTACAGGCATGCACCACCAAGCCCAGATAATAGTTTAAATAGTATCAGGGCAGAAATCCATTGTAAAGACCATCGAACTATATGAGACTCAGAAGTGCTCATCCCATTCCCCGTATGTCATGAAGGTTTAAGTCATACAAAAAAAGTATGTAAGAATGGTAACTCTGAATAGAAAATTAGTATGCTACAGTAATGAAATGAAACAGAATTGATGTAGACATATTATATAGAGCTGGCTAAATAGACAAGTCCAACATAAGGGCACAGTCTCCCACGTCAAGGGTACCTGCCCCAGGACTCACAGCCTTGGAAGTGTGTAAGTACTGGGACACCATCTCCCTCTTGATAACAATGTCCTTCTCTCTCAAAGGTTGTTGTTTCTCCTCATTCAGATTCATATCCAGCTAGCAGCAGAGGGAAAAAAAGAAAGAAAAAGTTAATCTTGAATTTCTTAAAATTTTTAGTGTTTTTATAGAATACTTAGTGATAAACTGAGCACAGTAAATAATTGACTAGATTATTTTATTGATTCCTAAAGATTTAAGCTATTATAACTGACCAAAATTCCTCAGGGATAAATGTGGCTAACATTTTAGTACAAATCCCTACAGATGAGCTAGGGATATAGCTCAGCAGCACAGTGCTTGCCTGGCAAATGTGAGGTCATGAGTTTGATTCTCAGTATCCAAAAAAAAAAAAAAAAAATCCCTATGAACACTGTGTGTGTGTGTGTGCGCGCGCGCATGTGCGTGCATGCACGCACACATCCACATGCACACATACTTCTAAGGATTGAACCCAGGGCTTCATGCAAGTTAACCATACACTTTACCACTCAGCTATTATTCATCAGTCCATTACAGATATGTTTATACATATATATGCTTAAAAATTGACAATATAAATGAACAATTTCTTCTGTATTAATGAAAGCAAACTACATGTAATGTTTTTGTTTTACAACACTGGGGACTGAACCCAGAGAATGCTGAGCTATATCCCCAACCATTTTTACTATCAGACAAGGTCTTCTTAGTTGCCCAGACTGGACTTTAACTTATGGTCCTACTGCCTTAGTCTCCTAGGTAGCTGGAATTATGGGCATCTGCCATCACACCCAGCATATACAGTATTTTTTTGCATTGAGGATGGATCATAAATATGTCTTCAGACTGAAGGACTGGGTAACCGGTGTCATCCAAACACAGTAAAATCTGCAACAACTCAAGGCAAGGCCCTAACCACATTTGTTTTGTTTTGTTTTGTTTTGTTTTGAAATCTCAGCATGTTCTCCTCAGTGCTTTTCACTGAGGGCAACAAAGTCAGTAACATACCAATATATTTGATTATTCAACTGATTTAAGACACAATATTTAACAGTCTTGTAATATTTTAGCATCAACATTCTCTTTTTTAAATTCACCGCTAAATAGAAGACCTTGGGGAAATGTCTATTTCTCAGTTTCTTCTTCATATCTATAGAATTCACTATGAATGCTTTATCATGTCACCTACTCTAGTTTAACCCAAAGGTGATTTCCAGACTACCATAAGAATTGGCCCCACTCATATCACACCTTTGTGAATAAAGTACTGCTGTACAGAAGAACATTAACAAGGTGATAATTTATCAGATGTCTGCAAGCTTCATAGATTCCAATCCTGTGGACTGGTACTTCTATATTGTAGCTCCTTATTTAATAGGATCAATATTTAAAAGTTTCACATTAAGCCTAGAATTGTTTCTAATAAAGGGCTAGTAAAGGGGAACTATGCATTTTAAAAAAAAAATGGCCAAAGCATTATGCCTATGAATGCATTTTCAGAAAAAAACTACATTTTTGGGGTGGGAAACTTACCAGCATCTGTTCAAAGAGAGCCAAAACTTGCTCATCTGAAATATCTTGCAACGACTGTGCTGTGGGATCATCCCCATACGATGCAGAAGAATTTCTATGAGCAGAATTGGGCTTTTCTTTCTCCTTCTTAATTCTCATGCTGGTAAATCTCTCCAGCTGTGAAAGAAAAAAGTATTAGCAATGACCTATTTTATTTATAAAACAAACTCCGATCAAATAACCAACACTTTGACCTCATGCATGCATGGTTCCTTTGATCAAGAGCAGTTCAAGACTCTTATAACACGAAAGAAGAGATTAGTCTTCCACATATCTAATTTAGCACATGGACTCTATACTTTAATATACATCCCTTTTAAAAATAAGAGGATTGAATTAGGATTTCAACCTCTAAAAAGATAGCTTTGTTCTTGACTTCCCCTCCCATTTCTAAACTGTCTGGCACCAGAACTGCAAATACCTTATGTGCAAAGCTATCTCAATAAAATGCCCTTAGATTTCTGATAATAGGTACCTAATAATACATGTGGCCAGGCTCTCAGAGGTTCCCTTTCTTCCAGAGGTGAGTTTGACCACAGATTTTTAAGATGTATGTCACATAGGATAAACAAGCAAATGCCTTAAAACTAGAACCATTCCCTTCTCTTTTTTGTACCTTCCATGGCACTTGGGTTATGAAGGGAGCAAAAGTTTTAATACATATTCTTCAAAGTCTCCTTTGCATAACAACTATCTAGTCAGCAAAGAATATGATATACTTTGGAGGCACACATGATATTCATCAAATGCTAATGAATTATTCTGCAAATTTCAAGTAGGGATGCTCAAATTAAAATGACACACCTATAAACTATCAGCCCAACCCATGTAAACATAACAGTAACTATCTGGAAGTTTGTGGTGCTTCAAGTGATATGAGTGGCATTCAGACTGCAAGTTAGTTTGGAGTTTAAAAGACTGTGCAACTTTGCAAGTTAATGAAAGTACCAGGGAAATGCATGCAATGAATTAACCACAAAGAGAAAGGCCTTAAGTGCTCTCAGACTAGATTCCCCTATCACCTTTACAAGTTAAAGAAAGTTAATGCAATGGACACTGGTCAGTGTTACAGTATGGAAAATGAGCTAAAACATGCACATGCCAAACAAAATTTCCTTACCTCATCTGCCATGAGTCGCTTCAAAGTCTAGGAAACACGAAAAGGAGGGAGAAGAAAGATCAATGAAATGCTAAGAAACTTCCCAAATCCAGGTGGGTTGGGGAAAAAAAAAAGGAAAAGAAAATAAATGAAATGACCAAGCTGTTTCCTACAAACTGAAACGTTTCTGCCTATTGTTTAGCATATATTCCCTCAGGTAAAGGAGAGGACAAGTTGTAAAGACACTAGCCTAAGACTCAAAAACAAAAATAAAAACAAAACAAATAATAATGATGATGATAAACAGCTAGGCACTGAACAGACGGTAAATTCAATGACTGAAAACCTTTTGAAATGTGTACACCTTCATTAAGTAGACAAAGAAATGAAAGTTAAAATCACAATGAGATATAATTTTGCACTCTCAAATTTGGCAAAATATATCAGGTCTCTCTGGCTGTAAAGCAACAGAGGTTCTTGCAAACTGTTGTGGTCAGTTAAGAAAACAAAATGGCATTACCTAGGTGAGGGTAAATGTGCATATACACTAAACTCAACACATCAATTTCCACATATCTGCCCTGCTAAATGTGCACATATGTAACAGGATATGTAGAGTGAGTGTTCATAGCCATGCTACAACAAAAACAGAATCCAAACAGCCATCAAATGCAGAATGGAAAAATAAACTAGTACATTGATATAATGGAAAATAATTATGCAAATAAAGTGAATAATTTTATAACTATTTAGTAACAGTAATACCAAGGTATTATTTCATATATATTAAGGATAAAAACATTTAGACCTATATTATATTATTTATGATGCAAAATTATAAAGGGAATGATTACCACAAATGTCAAAACAGTGCTTACTTGGGATGAGTGGAAAAACAGGGAAGGGGGCAGGTACAATGTAACATTTAAGGTGCTTCCTGACATGGGTGGCAATTACATGGGCAGTTTATAATTACTGTGTTTTATATTATCTTCTTTATATAAATAACATTAAGTCTCAACAAGCAGGTCCAGAAGTAGGAATTTTTCTTCACCCTACTAAATTTTAAATCATATTTCTCTTTTATGTTCACGGAAAAGTATAATAAATAGCTGCTCACTAACCATTCTCAGCTAATGAAAAACTACCTCTGCCTCTTCCGGAAGATATTTTTCTAGTCTTTTTATGGACAGGGAAAAATCTGCATAGTTACATTCGATGTTCCTCATATCACAATTCAATTGAATCCGGTGTAAACTGTGAATCTTCACTTTTTTTTTTTTTTCATCTTCCATGGCCCAAAAGAGGTCAAGCTTCTATTGGAGTTGGCCTTGAAGTCACAGTGTGGCTGGAGACGGTTACTATGACAGATCCTACAGGATAATTCCTCCGGTGACTGGACAGGTACTTGTCTTCGTTTTCACAGTGATAGATAACTCGCTGGTCTTGGAGAACTAACACTGACTTAGAATGGTCTTTTGATTGTCTTCCTCATCCACTCCCTTCAGGACTAAATTCCTGAGGTCAGATCCTGAGACAGTCATTCTTACTATCTAGGAACAGACACAACAATCTGAGGCAGCTTTCCTAAAATGCTCATCCCCAAATGTAAATTCCCAGAGCAGCCCTCAAAGTCCTTCCCACCCACCTCTTCATTGTTTCAGTGAAGAAACTGACACCCAGACAGGCAGAAGTAAATCATAAAGTCACATGAACAGCAGCTAAGTGGGGTATGGAACTCAAGTCTCCACATTCAAAAGCCCAAAAATCTGAGTTCCCCAGATTTTTCTGCATTGTTCCTACCTATTTCATGCCAATAATTCTTGATTCTAGATAAGAATAATAAAGATACATTTTCATTACAAGGAAGACACCAGTTTTTCATGCATTCATGGGCTATCATTAGAAATATACTGTATTTGATCCTTTTTAAAAAATTATCCATGTATTAGTGCTCAGTTTGGAATCAGAACTCCTAGAGATCCATGCAGAATAAAACCTGCATTTTCTGAACTAGTCCAACAGAGGGCAGCAACAACCAACAGCAAATCAAAATACTGGCAAAAAGTTGTTTCAGAATCTAATAAAATACCCAAAAGCAGCAAACTCAATTATTGAAATGGAAACCTGCTGCTGCAGTATATTTAGGGTCTATGGTTTACTTACTTAATATTATGTACATTTTTATTATAGATTCTATATATATATTAAGTGCATATAAGTAAATATTAAGTATATATAAAATATATATTGAGTATATATATAAAGTGGCTTTCTATTCAGGATTCTCTTTTTTAATTGTATTATTACCTTATTATCATAGCTCAATTCCTGTCCCTCCTATGGAGTCTTCCACTAAATGCTACCACTAAAACCTTTAACAACAAATCTGGACACTGAATTAATATTTTTTAAAACATCAAAATCTAGTTCATGAATAAACAGTAAATCTAAATATTTGTTAGGAATAATAGATGGAAAGAGCCTACAAGATAAGGAAGAACAAAAAAGAGGAACTGCAAGTAAAATTTGAAACTGAGGTATTGAAAGGACTAGTTATTTAACTCAAAGACATTGAAAAAAAAATCTTAATAATAACCAGCCCAAATTATTATACTGAAGAACCCTTCACAAGGCTCAGTAAGTAACTAGTGATGTCAAATACCTAAGGAAATGAGGGACAGAGGGAACGGGAAGCTAGTAAGAAAGGAAAAGGCTGTTGAAGAAGCAGACATTCCCTAACTCCCCACCATGCCACTAGAAATGGCTCTGTCCTCCTCCAGGAGAAGTCTAAAACTTTATTCTCAGAAACAGTTTAAACAACCAGGAATTTAGCTCAGCAGCATAAGCGCCTACCTGACAAGTGCGAGGTTGTGAGTTTGATCCCTGGTACAAAAAAAAAAAAAAAAAAGAAAAAGAAAAAAAGAAGAAGAAGAAGGAGGAGGAGGAGAAGGAGGAGGAGAATAGGAGGAGGAAGAAAAAAAGGTTAAAACAGAAGGTCTCTGGATTGGCATAGCTGTGAGAAAGGATCCTACATGAAAAAAGTAAGTGAGTAAATGATCTCTATTCTGTACTGAAACATCCAGTACTTCCCCCTCCAGTTTATTCTAACTCAACTGTTCAATATGGTAGCCATTAGCCATGTGTACTTTTAATATGAGCACTTTTAATATGATTAGTGCAAGTGAGAAAGAGATATAATTTTAACTTTTTTATTTTTATTTAATTTTTTGGTCCTGGGGCTCAAACTTACAACTTTGTGCTCGCCAGGCAGGTGCTTATGCCGCTGAGCTAAATTCCTGGCCCTAACTTCTTTAATTTAAAAATTGTTTTGGTCTTTTTGAAACAGGGATTCACTATACAGTTCACAATGGCCTTGAACTAACTTTGTAGCCTGGGCTGGCCTCAAACACACAGCAATCCTCCTGCCTCAGCCTCCCAAGTGCTGGGATTACAGGCATGCACCACCATACCTGGTTTAAAAACTAGTATTTTATCATTAGTGTTAAATTTAACCATGTCAAGAACACCTTAAATATGTGAATCTACTTCTTCATTTGTAGATACTATGGAAACTAAATACAGATCAACTATTATGAAAATTTAGCATCCAGACTAGGAATAGAGAACTTGTCTAACTTCATAAACATTTACAAACAAAAAAAAACAAAAACAAAAACTTTACAGCTAGATTTGGTTCCCAACTCAAATTCTCCTGTTCTACCTTATGCTATAATAAAGATGTTCATTCTGACTACTCCTTTTTAATTTTTCTAGCTAATGAACTAAGAAAAGGAAATAGACATAGAGATTGAAAACAAAATTATCTTTGCCTACAGATGACATAATTGTCTATGTAGAAAATATGAAAGAAACATAAAAACTAGAATAAGCAATTACATAAAGGATGCAGGATATGAGGTTAATATACAAAAATCAATCACTCACTTTCTTACATATCAGCAATGAACAAACAGTAAGAAATTAAAAACATAGCAACCAAAAACAAAACAAAATCTATGTTATGGGCTGAAGCTAAAATGTCCCCCAAAATGCTCACTATATTGAAAGCTTGGTCCCCAGTGCAGCACATCCAGAGGTACAGTTTTTGGAACGTGCTTAGATGATAGGGGTACTAACCTCATCAATGGTTTAATCCGTGGATGAGTTCACAGCTGAATGGGCTATTAGGAGGCAGTGAACTTTTCAGAGTTTTCAATGAAAACAGCCAGCCAGCTGTGGCATGGATGCCATAGGGTTGCCACCCCTGGCCTAGATGAAAGGAATAGGTCTCAGAGGCATGACCTTGAGGACTGTATCTTATCCCGCGTACCTTCCTCGCTGGCTCTTTCCTCCTCTGCTTTCCAGCTGGCATGAGGTCAGCAGCTCTGCCCTACCATGCCCTTCTGCAATGATGATTTTGCCTCACTAGGGGCCTAGAAGCAATGGAGCCAAGTGACCAGGGACTGATTCAGGTATCTCTGAAATCATGAGCCAAAATAAACCTTTCCTTCTTTAAACTGTTTATGTTAGTTACTTTGTCACAGTGACAAAAAGTTAACTTAACCATTAATTCTGTATCCCCAAAATGAAATATTTAGGTATAAATCTAATGAAAATGTTTTCATAAGATTTATGTACAAGATCTAAAATTATATACAAATCTGATGGACAAAATCAAGTAACTAGCTAAACAGGGAGACATTTCATATTTGTGGATAGGAAGACTCAATATGCCAAGATGTTAGTTTTTCCCAGCTTGATCTACAGATTACAGTCTCAAGTAAAATCCCAGAAAGATATTTTGTGGAGATCAAAAAACTGGAAAGGCAAAAGACTCACAACACTCAACATGATATTGAACGAGATTAATGAAGTTGGAGCACTGGCACTACATGACTAAGAATTACTACAGGGCTGGGGCTGTAGCTTAGTGGTAGAGTGCTTGCCTAGCATGTTAAAGTTCCTGGGTTCAATCCCAACAAAAACAACAAAAAAAGTGGCTACTACATACTTACAGAAATTGGTTAAAATATAAAAACAATCTTATTTAATACTAACTGTAAAGCTACAGTAATCAAGATAACATGATACCAACAAAACAACAAAACGATCAATGAAACAGAATAGAGCCCAGACATAGACCCACATACAGGTAAATGATCTTCGACAAAGAGGCAAAGGCAATACAATAGAGCAAAGATAGTCTTTACAACAACTGGTGCTAGGAAACTGGACAGCCATACATGAAAAAAGAAATGAATTTACACACAGGCTTTACATCCTTCACAAAATTAACTCAAAATGGACCATTTGTAAAGTCCAAAACTAACATTCTTAGAAGATAACACAGGAGAAACTTAGGAGACTTTGGGTACAGCGATGAGTCCTTTTTTTTTGTAACACAGCACCAAAAACAGGATCCATGAAAGAAATGATATACTGGACCTAATAAAAGAATACTGCAATGTTCTCTGATGCATAGGGCAGCCGTTAAATGCTGTCATGTCATTCTGCACTTCACCATTTCCATTTCACAGACCAACTTCACAGTGATGACAAACATTGACAAATAATTATTCAAATGCATACCAATTAGTACATTATCTATTAAAGTATAAGAACTTGTGCAATGGCTTCTAAACCAAAGATGAATTACCAGGCTTTATAATCTATAAATCTATAAATCTTTTTTGGTCTTTATTGCCTTAACTGCTTTAGAACTATAATGTAAGGAACTTTTTCAAATGAGAAATCATCATCATTTTTTGATATCTCTGACTGATGCCATCTCTCCAATGGTGACTAAGACAAAAATATAAATTAAAATTCATAGACTTTTACTAGTACAACACATAAGCAAGCAAATATATGCTTAATACTTGCTGCATCAGTGTTACAGTTTAGTGAAAACATTTATAAGTTATATTAAAGGCTGTTTTTACTGAAAGAATGACTTAAAAACTAGGGACATCAAATGAGTATGTTCAGTTCCACAATTATTTTCAATGATGAATTACCTAGTGTGTAAGACTTATACATTCTTTTTCTTTTTTCTCCTTATGATACTGAGGGTTGAATCTACAGTGTTCTCACTGAGTTATATCTCCAGTCCTTTTTATTTATTTATTTATTTTTTAAGTTTTGAAGTAGGGTCAGTAAGTTGCCCAGGCTGTACTCAAACTTACTATCCTCCTGGCTCAGCCTCCCAAAGTGGAGGGATTACAGGAATGTGCCACCGCACCCAGATTTACATTCTTTATGTAATTATGAATCAGTGTCAAATTTATGGGAAGACAAATCTTTCAATATCTTATGAACATGCCAGGTGTGGTGGTGTACACCTGTAATCCCAGCCCCTAGGACGCAAGAGGATGGCCATGAGTTCAAGGCCAGTTTGGGCTACACAGTGAATTCCAGATCAGCCTGAGCTACACAGCAAGACCCTGTCTCAAAAAACAAATCAAAACACAAAATTTATTAACATAAAATACTTGGTTTTTTAGTCTTTAGAACTTATGTTACATAAGAATTTTAAATATTTTGTTTGTAATTATAGCATCATTGTTATATAAATATAATTTTGTGAGTCTTAAAAATCTTCCTGTGACAGTGCTGATATATTGTGACAGTTATTTTATATTATATACATAGAAAGTAAGAGTTTATCACCATATTTGAAAACTGTAAAGACTACTGAGGTTTCACTAATCCTGGTTTTAATTCAATTTAAATAATAAAATAGGTATTATGGACTTCAAAAACTAATATCCTACATAATAATGTATATTAACATTAGAGATAAAATAATTTAGCAAGAACAATACTTAATGACTTGTAACTATTCTGGAGTCTAGAACTTTGTAGATGTCCTGCACCTATTTTAAAACCATAGAGGGACAGCAGGAAGGAGCGGGAAGAGAAATGTTTTAAATTAATTGCTCACTTTCTCTAAAACCTTACTTCAAACAAGTTGTTATCAAGTTGGTTTTCTGTGACGTTGGTAGAAAAAGTACTGCTCTGTGAAGGTCAATTGCAAGAGAAGGAGAAAACAAACCATTAGACTGGGAAGAATTACTCTCATAGACACATCTAACAAAGGACTACTATCCAAAATATGTCCCCCACAAAAAAAAAACCCCTTAAAATCCAACAGTAAAATCCAATTTAAAAAATGGAACCAAAAAACGGAACAATTACCTTAACAGACACCAAAAAAAGACACACAGATGACAAAAATAAGTATATGAAATGTTTTATATCATATGTCATCAAGGAAATACAAATTAAAACAATGTGATACCATTACAAACCTATCATAATGGTCAAAATCCAGAACACTGATGACATCAAATGCTGGAAAAGACGTTGAACAAGAATCACTGCTGATGGGAATGCGAAATGGTAGACCCACTGTGGAAGCAAGTTTGGCAGATTCTTATAAAACTAAACATTCCATCCATCAATCAAGCTTTTACTGTTAGTTTATCTGAAAGTTTAAAATATGTCTATGCAAAAACCTGCACACATTTATAGCAGTTTTATATATTCATAACTGCCAAAACTTGTAAACAACTGATATATTTCCTTAATAGGCAAATGGACAAACTGTGGTACCTAAAGACAATGGAATATTATTCAGTGCTAAAAAAAAATGAACTATAAAATCATGAAAAGACATGGAGAAATCTTAAATACATATTACTAAGTGAATAGAAGCCAGTCCAAAAAACTTAAAAACTTATGATCCCAACTGTATCTGTATGACATTCTAGAAGAGATGAAACTATGGAGACAATATAAAGATCAGTGGTTGCAGGGGGTAATGCAGAAGAGATAAACAGGCAGAATACAGAGAAACCTCTGGGGCAATGACAATATGTTGTATATTAATATAATGATGGCGCATGCCTCAATCCCCATGTGGGAGGTGGAGGCAGGGCAACTGTGGTGAGTTTGAGATCAGCCTGGGCTACAAAGTGAGCTCAAGGCTAGCCTGAACTACATAGCAAGACCCTATCTCAAAAACAATAATAATAGTAATAATAGGTATATTTGTACAAATCCATAGAATGTTCATTATCAACAGTAAATCCTAGTGGAAACTATGGACTCTGGATGATTGTGATAATTCAATATAGCTTCATCAGCTGTAACAAATGTATCACACAGTGGTAGATGTTGATGGGGTGAGGAGCTATGCCTGTATAGGGGCAGAGTATATGGGAAAGCTTAGATGGCGCTGTTCTAAAATAAAGTACACAACTAACCAATCCTACATACCCAACCAGTTTTCAATCTCCTGTTTAGTCCTTCATTTGCCATAAGGAAATAATCCAAGATTACCAGATATTCTAACATGAGTAAGGAAAAAGCAATTTAAACTGGGTGTGGTGGCGCATGCCTGTAATCCTAGCGCTCTCAGCACTCAGAAGGCTGAGGCAGGAAGATTGCTGCAAGTTCAAGACCAGCCTGGGCTACAAAATGAGCTCAAGGTCAGCCTAAACTGCACAGGGAGACCTTGCCTCAAAAAATCAGAACAAAAACAAAAACACACAACTTACTATATAAAACAATACAAAGAGAATATAATTTTTTTAAAAAAGTCATTAAATCTATAAGAGAAACACTCAAAGGAAAAAGAATCTTTACAATTTGAAAATATGAAAACAAATTAAAACTTAAAGGGCTATAAAATGAGAACTGAGGAAATCCCCCCAAAAGTACAGCAAACACAGAGACAGAAAAATAAGAGAAAGAAAAACTAAAAGCCCAGTTTGGGAAGCCCAGAATCCAAACAATACGAGAAAATAGAACAAAGAAGAGCAAGTTATCAGGGAAATAAACTAAATTTCTCAGTGCTAAAGAACAAGGACAAAAACAGATTACACAAAGGCCTACCAGTAAAATTTCAAAACATTGGGAATACAAAGAATATCCTATAAAATTCTACAGAAGGAAGAAAACAAGTCATACACAAAGGAATCAGAGCAGCTCTGGATTTCTTAACTGTAATACCAATGGCTGGATGAAAACAGAATATAGTCTTTTTAAAAGAAAATTCAAATCTACAATTCTATATCTAATCAAGACTATCAATCAAATGTGACTAAAGACATTCTCAGACATTTAAGCTTTAAAAAAAGAAATGTATCCCCATGCACTCTGGGAAGCTACTGTAGGATATGCTCCATCAAAATGAAGGAACAGATCAAGAAAGTGGGAAACATCAAATACAATAGGAGACCCAACACATAAGAGAGGTAAAAGAAATCCCCAATCATAAAGATTCCGGGATGACAGTTCTGTGACAAGCACAGAAAGCAACCAGCTAAAAGTTAGTGTCTGTGTTTATTAGCATGCTAGAGGTGCTGAGATCCACTCTTAGCACCATAAATAAATGAATGAATGAACTAACAAATAAATAAATGGAACAAAGACACTTGGGCCAGATCCTTGAAGATCATGATCACCAGGGTCTGCTTTTGTTATAGTTTCTTAAACTCACAAACCTGAGAGAGCCTGACGCAGATTCTTGGCTTCTCTGTATGAGTCCTCTCCTCTCCTCTCCTCTCCTCTCCTCTCCTCTCCTCTCCTCTCCTCTCCTCTCCTCTCCCCCTCCCCTCCCCTCCCCCTCTCTTCTCTTCTTCTCTTCTCTTCTTTCTCTTCTCTTCTCTTCTCTTGTTGCTTTACTACCTGGATTATCAAGGACACTCATTCCACTCACAGAATTTCTGTTTTGATTTATTCAGAGGAGCTGGAAGTTGGCCAAGGTGAGCCAAGAAATAGAACAAAGTGCACTCTTCCCTCAACCACATTTTTGCTGGATACCTATACTTGGCATTAACTGCGATGTTGCCAGATGGTCATCTATGATGACTGCTGTGTCTTAGGATTCGCTCATGATTTGGCCCATTGATATCTTTCCTCAGAAGGGGCTCTCATCTTTCTCAAATACTCTAAAGACAGTCTATGGCTCAAAGATAGTATTCAGTTTTATTCTTCCACCTTACAGCAGCAGTACTATTGCCCTTCTTGCTACAGTCTAAATTTGTGGTTGTTCATCAATTTTTATAATTTTTCATTTATATACAAATAATCATTAATAAAAGCACATTTATTCTATAGGACTTTTTACTTAATGGATTAGTAGATAAATGTCTAAAAGTTATTAACTTAATAGAATTGCATTTGTTAAGAGCTTTTCCTCCAAGAGACTCTCAGTTTTATCAGATCTAACTTAAATCAACACAAGCTGCTCAAAGATACACTGCAGCAAAAGTGACAGCATTAAATACAAATACACTTGGTAGGGTATAGCTCTGCACTAACCATCAATCAATATAAAAATGAAAAGCTGTCCTCTTACTCCTCTTCCAGAGAGTTAATTCAGTTTTTGATTCAGTTACCACATCCTAATGTAATATGTGGTATGATAAATCTTTTGGTTACTATCTACTGGAAATTAAAAACTTCCTAGGTAATTTATAGTTTGTAAGAAACAACAATAAAAAAAGTCAAAGAATCCCAAGATAGATTCTTCCCAAGTTGAAGCCAAATTAATTAAACTAAATAACTTAGTGAGCTTGAAACAAACCCTGATCAGTTATTACCATAATATACACAAATGAACTTTTGTAGTTGTTTTCCATAATTGAATTTGTAATTCTGACAGTGGTTTTATGTATTAATACTTCCGCTTTTAAAAAGCGGGCAAAATGGGATGAAACTTGGCAGCCTTAAACACAGAGTTTCTCAGTGTTTCCCCAGTAATAGTATTGTACCTATATAATAAACTCATATCCTTGGAACTGATTTATCTTTACTTGTTCTCTGAAAATTTTTAACTTTCCGCTTTAATCAGAAAAAGGACAATTACGTGTGATCTCTTGGCATGGATGCTCATGTAGCCAAGCAAAAGGTAAGTACATAGTGTTCTTAGTGGCAGAGGTTAGCAGGATCTAATAAAAGAATATGACTAAACATTACTTGTATATTACAAAGCAAAAGTGTTTCCAATTCCCACCACCAAGCTTCACCAGTACAGCTATCATGGCTGCACAAAGCATGCTGCTAGCAAAGGAGAAATATAAACCTACAGCTCTGGATTTCAGTACTTTCTAAAGATTTAGTTTAGCCTAACTTATGCCAAACAACTACAATTACATCTAAGTTCTTCACTAAGTGAACTACCACCACAATAGCACAGTTGAACTCCACTTTGCCCCAGCACCCTGTGATGATTCTAGCAGGCCTAGGATCCTGGGAACTATAGGTTTTCTCATAATACCTATAATCAAAATGCAATTCACTTAACTGCTTCAGTATACTCAACTCCTACCGCTCTCTTTTCTGACATCCACCCCTGTTCATGGGCTAATTCAGAGTAAGGGATGTATTAAGTGTGGTAGGTAGAATTCCAACATATCCCCTAAGACTCCCAGGCTGATGTACATATCCTGCATAATTGCCAAGACTGTGACCACGTTATGTTACTAACACAAACCGACTTTTAAGAATGGATGATTATCCAAGTAGGCTGGACCCAATTATGTGAATCCTTTAAATCTAGAGGTCAGAGATACATGGATTCAGCATGCTACTCCTGGCTTAAAGATGGAGGGGGCCAAATAAGGATAACAGGAAGCCTCAGGGTGTCTAGAATAGTCTCCAGCTGACAGCCAGCAAAGAAACAGGGACTTAAGTTCCATAACTGCAAGGGACTGAACTCTTCCATGAATGAGCTTGGAAGCAATTTTTTCCCCAGAGCCACCACGTGAGAATATGGCTCAGTTCACACCTTGATTCCAGCCCTTTGATACTCTTGCGAACCTAACCACAGTGTCCACGCTGGACTTCTGATCAACTGAACTATGAGCTAATAAATGTGATTTGTTTTAAACTGTTAAATTTGACGTGATTTGTTGCATAGCAGCAAAACTCAAACATTAAGTGAATTGCTGAAATCTGGAATTCGTCTAATCTTGGCCTAAAGGAAAAATATCATGAGTCAATCTTTTATTTCTGACAACCTATATATAAAACTACAAGTATGCTTTTTAATAAACTACTACAATTCTTCAGGCTTTCTTTAAAAACAACAACATCAAAAAAAAAAAATCAGACCACACCTTTTAGGACTACTGAGATCCTAAACACAATAGTGCTACCAAATAGCAATTTTATGATGTTAATTTTTTTAAATTCGGTATTGTTCTACCTTTTTTTTTCTGTTTTTCTACTTTCTTTAATTTTCTTTTCTTTCTTTGAAAAAAAAAGGAACAATATGCAATATAACAACCATTGTTAAATTTCTTTTATTCTGTTCTGAAAACCTATATTGTTATTGTTTTGGGTTTGCTGCTGTTGTTTATCTCTTTTGCATTTTGTTTTTCTTTTGACCTTTTTCTTTTTAAAATAAAATAAAAACAATAGTGTTGAGTGCTCCTTCTGTAAAAGAGATTGCATTACCCTTACTACAGAAATGATTTTGTAAAATATATACCTGAAGACTAATCTAGGTGATTCCAAGAACACAGCCTAAGAAAAGACCTATTTCTTGTCTATAGTATAAATTTACAATTAGCTACAGTCAAAAGAACTAGGGGATGTAGCTCAGTGACACTGCACCTGCTTGGCAAGCACAAGGTCCTGAGTTTGATTCCTAGCACTAAAACATAAAAAAAGATTTAAAAGACTTATTTAGGCCAACCAAATATTTTATACCAGATCCTTCTTAAAATAGTATTTTAACTGTTTCTATGAACCACACGGTAAGTTATAAAAGACAAAAGACATGTTTTATTTATTTGATATGCCCCAAACTTTAATAATTACTTTAAAAATTAACATCACTGTAAGTTTAGAAGCATCATCTTAAGCACAGTATATTCATACATTCATTACTGTTCTAATTGAGCAAGGTGAGAAAAGTTTCAAATTAGGTCTAGGATAGAACAGTACAATTGTTAGGGACCGTAAACCAATAGACCGAACCTTTAAGAGTAATGTTTTTCCCTAAGAATAAAACCAGGAGACGCTGCTTGGTGCTTCAGCCCACTGAACATATTTATGAGTTATTCTTGAAAATATTCAGCCAGGCATGGTGCCACATGCCTGTAAGCAGTAGGCTGAGGCAGGAAGATCACTGCAAATTCAAGGCCACCTTTACACCAAATAGTGATTTAAGACCACCCTGAACTACATAGTGAGACCCTATCTCAAAGTAAAACAAAACAAAAGAAAGGAAGAAAATATTCAACTATGGGACAGCATGTCACTGGGAAGAAGGAAGGTCATCCATCTCTTCTGAAAAGGAGTAAGGCCTCAGCAATGACAAAGGCTACCTACAGATAAAACTGAAGTGTCACATGGCAGCCAACAACAACTTCCTTTCAAATCCTAATGCATCTACCTAGGAAAAACATACAAAGGCTCTGTTACAACATTCAGAGTCATACACAAGAGAGATCAGGGTCCAGCTCTGATTCATTTTTCTGTTCCATTACAGGACCAACATTCAGTTCCTTAAGATAATAAATGAGGCAACTAGGGTTACAACATAGACTCAAATTCAATTATAAATTAGTACTAATCTAGCTTTACCACACAATTTACCATATTTCCACTAAAGGTTAGTAAGCTTGTTTTAATCTACCACAGTTTCAATCTTCCTATCTTTAAGACTACATTATCTCATAGCACTAGTGTGAAGAATAAAATAATGAAGTGAATATGAAGCACTGTGTAAAAGCTAATGTATGCTGGACCCACTGAAACTAGCTCATACCCCCTCTTCAATAATTCCCACTCGTCATAAAAAAGTTGATTAGAAGGTGATTAGAAAGAAGGAAATAATGGCTAACTTTAAAAGCAACATGAATTTTCTCTTCCATTTTCAAGAAATGGCCCAACAAAGGCTGGCAAAAGAATCACTTATCTACCATTTACAGAACAACAAACCAGATTCTGAAATCATTACTTATTTGTGCCTGCAGTCTAAACAGGGATTATATAGGCACATACCTCAAAAAAGAAATAAAAAGGATAACTCAGAGGAAAGGAAGAGCAAAAGAGACACGAAATGACCAAGAATTGGGTCAGAGATTTAGCTCAGTGGCTTAAGTGCCTGCCTGGCAAGTGCAAGGTCGTGAGTTCGATCCCCGGTACAAAAAAAAAAAAAAAAAAAACAAGAATTTTAAAGTTTGAACTGAAAACTTGAAAAGCTAGATGTATTTAAAGGGAAAAAAGTTCAAGACCACCTAACAGTCCCCAGAGGTAGAAGTGACAGATTCATGTCTTTCATGACCACTGAAGATAAAATGCTGAAAAGTAGGTACGATTTAGGCAGTTTATCAATTTGGTTCCATAATGCCTCAGCACCTGCACAATAAACTCACCACTAGAGAATAAAATTTCTTGGTTTCACAGTGACTGAGGATGTGTATGTGTGAGAAAACATTTTATATACTCTATAAACATTTATAATTTTTATGTTCATTATATCTCAGTAAAGAGCTGGGTATAGTGGTGCACACCTGTAATCCCAGCACTCGAGAGGCTGAGGCAGGAGGATTGCTGCAAGTTCAACACCATCCTGGGCTACGAAGTGAGCTCAAGGTCAGCCTGAACTGCATAGCAAGACATTTTCCCAAAACAAAACAAAACAAACCCCACAACTTCACCCAGTGAAAACATAACTTAGTAAAGCTGGGAGTTATAAATGATGAAGTCATTAGAGTTTGCATGAGACAACAAATGGAACATAGTAGGGGACAGTGGAAAATCTTTTGTTCCTAATTGAGAGTTTTCTCAATCTACCCTACCCTTCTAGAATCAGTACCTTTACTCTGAGCCAATCCAGGCAGCAATGAAAGACTTTAGACAGTAGTCATCACAATCACAGGTCAGAAATAGCACATAAAGAGCGTTACGAAATTGTAGTTCACTTCCTATTTCAGTAATTTACTTTAAACTTGAAATGATTTACTTATTAATTCAAAGCAACAAACCTAAGTTTCTTCATAACTGTCTAAAACAAACCATTAGTGAGTTTGCTTTCCATAGTTCTCATTTCTCAATCATAATTAAAACAAAGGGAAAACCATCTCAGTATTAGGAGTCAACTCTCTAACAGGTTCAAAATGTTACTCTAGTGGTCCAAGAAAGCAAATCTTTAAGGAAAAGGGAAAAATAACTTTGCTGGTAGCTCATCAGCTCACCTTAAAGTCCCAGAACTGGCTAGCCTGCATCTGAGGTAGCTCACAGTTTACAAGCAAGAAGAAAAGGCCACTCTGGCTCACTAGCCCAGCACCCAACAGGTAGAATCTGGGTGGATACTGCAGTCCTCCTACTAGGTAGATGGCCTGATGCTTGCACTATAAGGCACTGACAGGTTGAGAAAACTAGTTGCCAATAAAGAAAGTGCTCAGCATCTGGAAATTCTATTTTCCTATCAAGTATTAGGCAGACATGTCCATCTTCTCTGCTGCTGGGAAAGAAGCAAAAGTCCAGCGTGTGTATCCTGACATTTGGTGAGCGAAGAGTAAGCAAAGGAAAAAAAAAAAGTAAGCAAAGTTTCCTTTCTTTAAACTATCACGGGTTTCTGATAAAACTTTTTAACATACATTTCCAAAACAAAATAATGTTAATCTATTTCTTGAGCTCTAAATACTGATGCTGTCTTCCTCATTTTCTTAGTGGGCCTCCCTCCTTGCTGCCTGTGCTAAGGTTGTGATACCCCTTTAAAAAAGGGGTGTTGTCCATTTAGAAACACTCAGTGACTCAGGAATGCTGTTTCTCAATTACCGTAGCAACTGTTTTCTCCTCCCATATTATGATATGAGCAGCAAGACTCTCTTCTTCCTCAAGGGTAGGCATGTATGTGCCACACCCAAGGCCTAGCAGACAGGAAGTTTCTGCAGTCACTATCTCTTCTACATATAGGCATTAAGTATGTGCTTGTTGTAAATCCCACTACCAAACTTCATTTCTAAATGATTGCTACACCTCTGTATTGTACCCTCACATCATTCCTGCATATCGAGAAATAATGATAGTGGGTCTGGGGATTTAGCTCAGTGGCTTAAGAGTGCCTGCCTGGCAAGTGCAAGGTCGTGAGTTCGATCCCCAATACCGCAAAAAAAAAAAAAAAAAAAAAGAAATAATGATAGTGTACTGATAACACTAATCCAAAAATTATAGTGCTATTCAAAAAGCTAGACTTGCTCCTATGAAACTACAAAATTTTTCTGGTCTTGTACAAATGCAAAACATTTTATTTTTATTTCTTTTGGTTTTTGAGACAGGGTCTCACTAAGTAGTATGGACTGGTCTTGAACTATGTACTCCAAGTGATCCTCCTACCTCAGCCTCCCAAATGCTAGGATTACAGGTGTGCAACACCAGAAGAGGGGCTGAAGGGAGGGGAATGGGGAAAAACAAGAGGAAGCAAGATAAATCATGTACTGGTACAAATTCCCTACAACGAACATTATACAAAGAATTTCACACTAACGTACTGAGCCTCCAAAAAGATTTCCATGTATCAAGTATTTTTCTGTTTGGTTTCAATTATTCAAAAATAACTCCAATTTTATAAAACAAATTACTTTTTTATACATCTACATTTTCTTAGAAAAACTATATAATTTTTAAAGTAAAAACTACATTTCCATTTCAAATAAAAATAATTTTCAAAGATTATAAAAGTGGAAAATATTTCTGACATAATTTTTAAAGGAGAAGACAGGTAGGACGCTCTGGGAGGCTGAGGCAAGAGGACTGCAAGTTTGAGGTCAGTCTGTTAGTAACTTACCAAGAGTAGTTTCAAAATTAAAAAAAAAAGGCTAGAAACACAGACCATAGGTTCCATCTGCAGTACAAAAAAAAAAGCAGAAAATATGTATAAGCTATATAATGTTTAAAATTTTGTGCACAGAGACAATGGCTAGATTATTCAAATACTATGTGAAATAAAAACAAAAAATAGAAAATTAGGGTTTTTGGATACTGTTTTGTCTTTCTGAGACAGGGTCTTGATATGCAGTTTAGGCTGGCCTTGAACTCACTTTGTAGCTCTGATACTGTTTTGAAAATGTATATACATGCTGGGGATTTAGCTCAGTGGCGTAAGAGCCTGCCTGGCAAGCATGAGGTTGTGAGTTCTATTACCGGTACAAAAAAAAAAAAAAAATGTATATGTTTGTTAAGAAAATCATTAGGACAGCATATAAATCATTCTAGTTCCCATACTCAAAATGTGCACCCATATTTTTTCTTCTCTAGTAGTACTATCTCCCCTCACTCCCTGGTTTTGTTTTTTGAGATAGTCTTGCTACGCATACTTTGGGCAAGCCTTGAACTCACTATGTAGCCCACTAGACTGTCCTCAAACTTGTGGCTATACTTCTGCCTCAGCCTCCTGAGTGCTGGGATTACAGGCAGGGGCCACCACCTTCTTATCTTTACAGAAACATGCTGGCAGCACAGTTACAAAATTTAGGAGTAACAATGCAATTTGAGAAAGAATAATGAATAGAGTCTAAAAGTAGAGTCTAAAACCTAGTTCACCTAATTATATGACTTTGAGCAATCTAATACCACTAGGTCTCTGTGTCCTCCTCATTGTAACAGGAAGTTGGGTTAAGTCATTTCTGAGAGCAAGACACAGTGGAACATGCCTGTAATCCTAGCACTTGGGAGGCTGAAGCATGAAGGTCACAAATTCAAGGTGAGCCTAGGCTACACAAAAAGTTCAAGGGTACCCTGGACTACCCTGGGTATACTCTCAAATCATCAAAAAAAAATTTTTTTTAAATAATTTCTTATCCCCATAAGGATTGCACTTAGTTACTGCTGTTCTTTTTCAGGGTTCCCCATGTCTGCTGCTTGCATGATAATAGGTATCCTACAGTGGTTTCTCACCACTTCTTCTTGTGGTTTCAATCACAGGAAACAGACGTCACCCATGGGCCTAGAACTAAGTAACGAACAAGCCCTGGCGGATGTAAAGAGCTGCCAACTAAGCCCAACTCCCACTTTTTAAAAATACAAGAACCAAGAAATCACTAGAGACCTCTAAGCCTTGGGAGCACCGACACACATCTCTCACAAAAACTAACAAAACTAAAAATATCTCTGTAGGCCCCATGCAAGATGAAGTAATTTTAGAATAGTTCAAAACTACTTGCTTCTGTGGCCAAATTAAGAAGTTGAAGCTAAAGATTGGTATACTACATGTTTAACCAAAAAAAAATGGTACACTCCTGATGACCATTTCTTCGTGGAGAAATATATAGCGTCCCAAGGACATGAAGATTCAACTACATCCTCCTTATAATATTGTACATAAACTTTTCTGTAGCCAGGAAAGCCTGTAACACTAACTGATTCAAGAAACATGGAGACTTAGCCATTATTAATTTCAAATGTATGTTAACCTCTGAAGCACTGGGGTAAGTACTGTTCACATTTATAATAGTAAAAGTTGAACTATGTAAAATAATGCAACGATTTTTAATTCTTCAAACATGTTCCCTCATTAAACACAATATGAAACTATAAGATACTATCTCCAGAGATATATTAATAATCTTTTTTCACATGGAACTCTTATGGCTGGGATAGTCACATTTAGCAGTTCTCTCCACTTCATAGTTACCTTGGTGAGACAGAACTAATATTTTCAAAACTGTCAATCTCTCAAATTAGACCATGGAAATAGAGAACCTTGAAAATAATCACAAGATTTCCAAGGCTAACACTGAAACTAAATCATATAAAAGGATATTGCTAACATGAGCTAAACACTACCATTGCTCTTAGGAACCTTCCAAGCCAAAAGGTAGATAAGCCCTCAAAACAAGATATAAATATATACCTTTGCCTTCAAGAAAGTCTAAAGAACACTTCAAATACGCATGCAATCAAAAGCCAAACTGCACTGTTCTGAGAACATTTAAGACAAACAGGGCCAAAGACAGATTTCCCACAATGGCATTATCCACCTGTGTCTACAATTTGGTTACACATCCATTGAAAAGTCAAACCTTTAAAATCTAGATTAATCTCTTAAAATCTGAAAATATGGATGTACAGCATTGATAAAGACTGAAAATCACACAAATTTAACTCTAGAACTCCATCTTGATAGCAGAGATGATTTGCTGTAACACTCATCTTCACATTATTCATTTTCTTAGGTAATCCTGACTTATTCACTGTTACCACCACACATCACATGGCCCAAAACTGACATTAATATGTGTTACAAAGTTCTAATTATCAGTTTTGTTTTCTACAGATTTTTACAGAAAGAAAATCCAAAAGCCCTTGCTAGGGCTAAAATAATCTCTTGCAGTAGCTTTATCTTTCTTAAATGGTTTGTCTTCCTCTAACCCACAGGACTGCTACAATCAGATCATTTTTCCTCACTACTTGCACACATTTATACCTACGCCTCTGTTTGCCCTTCTCCCCACCTCACAAAATCCCTTCCCTCTCTATGCGGCCAATCCATGGCTTTCCTTCCAGGATCAATCATATCTGTCCCATCTTCTATGAAACTAATTAACACTGCCCACAATTATATCTGGATTATTTACAAAATTTGAGACATTAGGGCTGAGGCTTTTAACTCAGTGGCATAAGCACCTGCCTTGCAAGCGTGCAGCCGTGAGTTTGATCCCTGGTACAAAAAAAAAAAAAAAAATTGAGACATTAGTAAGTCCTTGGAAACAATTCACAATAACATTCTAATTTTACAAGAGAGTTAAAGGCCACAAAACATGAAATGACTTGGGCATGGTGTGTAGCTCAGTGGTAGTTCACTTGTCTAGCACACTTAAAGCTTTGGGTTCAAACTCTAGCACTGGGGAAAAAAAAAAGTGAAGTGACTTGCCCAGAGTTGACACAAACTAGTAAGTAGTAAAGTCACAACTAAGCATCAATATATGGAAATAATGCAGAAGGAGTAAGAGATAAGGATCTAGCAGTTCTTGGCCTGGTCGCTTGCCTAGACTAACTTTTGGGGGCTAATGGGCTGACACAGGGTCTTGTCCAGGTTGGCCTCAAACCTGAATCCTCTTGTCTCAGGCCTCTGAGTGCTGGGGTTATAGGCATGTACCACCATGCCTGCTTCTATGCTAACAGTTTTTAATCTATAAAAATAATGGCATTGCCAGGTGTGGCAGCTCACACCTGTAATTCTAATACATTAGAGACTGAGGCAAGAGGATCACAGTGAGTTCAAGGCCAGCCTGGGTTACACAGTGAGTTCAAAGCTGGCCTGGACTACATAGCAAGACCCTGTCTCATAAATAAACAAACAAATAAACAGGTTTAATTAAGTAATTTTAGGGTGCTTTTCACCTTAAGTATTCTGAGATTCTGAAAATTCAGTTTTCCGACTCTCAATCCAATAAACTTTACATTTAATTCCCTCACATCTCTGAATTTCTACATCATTTAAAGTTTATGCTCAGGGCTTTAGAGCTTTTCCTACCTATATGGACGCAGCTGACATTACACTCAGGATTGAACTTGATATGAAAACCACATGACTTCATGATCAGACTTTGGATCGAGCATAGATCCATGAAGATTCAGGCAAACAAGACACTATTTTCTACCACCAAAAACACAAAAAATCCTGCTCCCAGGTACTTAGATCTCTATGGCAATGTCTTAATTATTAACTACAGGCAAATAACTCCAGGTTTAAAGAACAAATTGTGGCAGTCCCCAAACTCAGAAGAAACCCTGGAATTATAAGTTTTGTTGCAATTGTTATGATGGAATTTTAGGGCCATGGAGGTCTTCAAAAATACCAAATGCAAATACAAAACATAAAAAGACTATACAGATATTGCTGCAAAACTTCCTTCTCCCTGTGTTACCGCCACTTGCTGCTCTCAGCAATTTAACAACTACAACTACTGAACAGATGACGCTATTAAAGCTGTTTTGCTTACAAAGGAGGCAAGGTGCTTTAAAAAATAATAACTTACACAACTGCTTAATAATTCATGAGCCAGGGGGAAAGTTAGGTTTTGCATGGGCTGTAATAGCTACTTTTTGAAGCCTAAGATAAGAAAGGTTTAATTAAGAGTCTTCCAATAGCTTGAAGGTCTAAATTACTAAATGCAAAAACCACTTAGGCATTTAGCCAATGTACTTCGCCCATCTAAACCCAGTTTAGTACTTCCTTCCCAATGGAACTCTAGGAGAATCCAGTTCTAATAAGACTATAGATGACAAAAAGACTTCAAAGGATATTACCTAAGTTTTCTAAGAAATTCCTAGGAGTGAATACTCTTTTATACCACAGCCACAAAAAGTGGACACATGTAAACTTTCATTATGATGTGATGAATAAATGTATAAGTTTTTAAATAAATCTCTACTAGGTTTAAATCCTGGCTCTGCCATTTGCTGGTTTTATGTCTTCAAGTAGGTTGCGTGAGCTAAGCTCTAGTTTAATCACTTATTAAATAGAAATAATAATAATAGTACTGATTTTATAAGGTCAAGGTAAACATCAATGAAACACTGAATCTAAAGCTTTTTAGCTTTGGGATACAGTAAGCATGCAATAAACAGCTGCAGTTATTACTGTAATTATTATTATTAATTCTTATCTTTACAGGAATTAATCTTCCTTATACATAAAGAACTATGTATACGGAATTATGTATAAGGCATTTTAAGGATTTAATCTTCCTTATACATAAGATGCTAAACATTCATTAGTATCTACAGGTAGGAAGACTGTTAGCCAAGAATGATAGTGCGTGCCGGTATTCCAGCGCTTGGGAGGCTGAGGTAGGAGGATCACAGTGAGTCCAAGACCAACCTGGGATACATAAGCAAGCAAGGCCGGCCTGCATTACACTGGGATTCTCTGTCTCAAAAAACAAACAAACAAACAAAAAACAGAAAAAAAGACTGTTACATGATTTTTTGTGTTTTTTTGTTGTCTTTTTGAGACAGGGTCTCGCTATGCAGTTTAGGCTGGACTTGAGCTCGGTTTGTAGCCCAGGCTGGTCTCCAACTTGCAATGATCCTCCTGCCTCAGCCTCCTGTGTGCTAGGATTACAGGCATGTACCACTATGCCTGGCTATCACTACCTAACCTGAAAAAGATGCTTCCAGGATAAATGAAATCTCACAAGTCCCTAATCCTTACAGTATTAGAATGTTTTGTTTTATCTACAAGAAAAAATTTATACCCTGAAGTAACATGTGAAAAATAACTCACATATCACCAATGAAAAACAGGCAAATTTAACGGCTAAAAGTATAAAAACTTTAGAAGGAAACAAAATCTAGGGACTGTGATTTTGGCAAAGATTTTTAAGCTATGACACAAAAAGCAAAAATGAAAAACTATGGACTTGATCAAAACTAAACACTTCAGTGCTTTCAAAATATATTATTGTTTGTTGGTATCAGGAATCAAACTCAGAACCTTGCACTTGCCAGGCAGGCACTGTGCCACTGAGCTATTCATCCAGCCCCAAAATATATTGTTAAAATGAAATGGAGCCAGACATTGTAGTGTATGCCTGTAATCCCAGGCCTATGGAAGGCTGAAGCAGGAGGATCATACATTTGAGGGCAGCTTGGGAAAGATCCTGCCTCAAGATAAAAAGTTTAAAAAAAAAAAAAAACCATAATAGGGTTGGGGATGTTGGGGATGTGGTGCACTGTGAAGACCTTGGGTTCGATTCTCAATACTACAAAAAAGAAAGAAATGGTTAAGGCAGAGGAGGAATAAAAAACTTACAAAATAACAAAACACATATCCAACAAAAATCTGTATTATTTAGGCTGTAAGAAAAAATTTAATGGACAAAATTCTTGAATAGATGCTTCAAGAATGATTTTTAAAAAACCAGAAACAAAAACAAAAAACAAGGACAATAAAAGATGCTCAATATCATTACAGATTTACATGTAAAAGCCAAAATGAGGTATCACTACGTAACACTATTGCTAAAATTGAAGACTAATCAAGGCAAGTATTGACAAGGAGCTAGAATTCTTACACTATAATTGCTGATAGGAATGTAAAATGGCATAACCACTTTGGAAACAATTTGGCAATTTATTTAAAAATTAAATAGCTATCTAATATATGAGCCAGTCATTCCATTCCATGATATTTATCCTAGAAAAATGGCATATGTCTAACCAAAAACTTATAAATAAATGTGCACTACAAAAAATGTCCAAAAAAGTGGAAACAATCTAAATGTCTATCAACAGGTAAACAAATTAAAAATTGTGATTAATCCATACAAAGTAATAATACTCAACAATAAAAAAGGAACAAACTGTGACATACCTGGAATCCTAGAACTCTGAGGATGAAACAGGAGGATTGCAAGTTTGAACCCAGCCTGGGCAACCTAGTGACCTAGTGAAACTGCTTCATAATAAAACACAAAAAAAGGGCTGAGGATATAGCTCAATGCAAAGGCTCTAGCTTCAATCTCTAGTACTGTTTAAAAAAAACCTGCAGCAGTGCTTACCTGGGAATTGAAGAAGAGGGAGGAAGGGAAAGACAGAGGAGTAAGAGGGAAAGATTACAAAAGGTTAAGAGAAAAGTTCAGAGGGTGATGGATATATTCATTATCTTAACTACAGTTACGATTTTGCAAATTGCGCACCTTAAAGAAGTACACTAATCAAATCAGACATTGATGAAACTGTAAAAACTGGGAAGTGAGGGTACTTAACCTGACCCTACAGTTAGGATATTAAATGGGGAGGGGCATATACATCTGAGATGTAAGATCAATTACCAACATACACTCCTCGGTTTCCTGTTGACCCTCAGATCACAGAAGGTTTGTAAATCAGCCTTGGTAAGGTCCTGAAAGTATGTTAAATCTTTAAAAAAAAAAAAAAAAATGCCTTCACATGGCACTGTAACATAGGAAATAAGTCACAGAATCAGAAATTCAGAAAAATAACCTCACACACCATACACTCTACCTGAATTTGCTACACTAATAAAATGCCCAAACAGCTGTTGCCTAAGGTTGAAATTTTCCCATTTTTCCATCCAAGAATGTGTCTACAGAAGAATGTCGTGGGGGGGGGGGGTGCTGGAGCCTCCACATGCTGAGCAAGCACTTTATCATTGAGTTATTCCCCCAACCCCTAATGTGTTTCTTTTAATTACATTACGCTTATCCTCTTTTGTATTCCTGTCTCTTCTAATGTATTTCTTTTAATTACATTACGCTTATCCTCTTTTGTATTCCTGTCTCTTCTTTCACCCTTCTTTTTTTGAGATAGCGTTGCACTGTGTAGTTCAGGTCAGCCTTGAACTCACTATTAGCCTAGACTGGCCTCAAACTAATGATCCTCCTGCCTCAGTCTCCCAAGTGCTGGTATTATAGATGTGTTGCACCACACCCAGCTGTGTTCCCTTTTTGAAGAAAGAGATATAAACAATATTTAAAGGGCAGAATGACTCTGTCACAGAGCCAAGCAACAAAGAACTAGTTTCTTCAATTTTTTTCCTCATAATCTTAGTTTCTAGCATACCTGTTTCCTCTACAAAATCCCTTTCTGCTACTCCTCGGATCCTAAAACTTATATAAAGAAATGCAGAATCCAAAATTTCTGATTCTCTTCCTTTACTTACTCAATTTCCACCTGCTAACTTCTTAATGTTTGCAACCTACAACTGTAAGAAATGACTGCTACACTGAGTGGGTGTTTGGACTTCGTAACACTCAAAGTTTCTTCAAGTTCTAAAATTTTAAGGCTATCACTCATAGCATGTTTTAATTATGAATAGAAGAATCTCAAAGTTGACAGAACAACAATACACCCAATTATCCTGTAGTCAGTAGTAAATTCATTAAAATATTTAGTCCTAATATTTATCTTTTCCTTCAGTATTTCTTTTATAGTATTTCTTTAAAAAAGAGTTCATTGCCAGGCATAGTGGCACATGCCTGTAATCTCAGCATTCAAGAGCCTCAAGTTGCAGGTTCACCAGCTTGGGCTACAAAGTGATTTCAAGGCCAGCCTGTGCTACACAGTGAGACCCTGTCTCAAAAAAGACCAAAACATAAATAAATAAATAAATAAATAAATAAATAAAGTTCCTTGATTCTAAAACTTCTTTGTAGCCAGATGTAAACCAGCACATCTAAATGCATGCCTATAATCCCAGCACTCTGGGAGGCTGAGACAGGAGGAACACACTTTTGACCCCAGGCCCTTAGCAACTTAGAAAAACTGTCTCAAAAAAAAAAAAAAAGTTTTTTTAAAAAACAAGGTCCGAGGGGCTGGGGATATAGCTTGGTGGTATATGTGCCTGTCTGGCAAGCATGAGGTTATGAGTTTGATCCCCAGTACTGGGGAAAAAAAAGGGTCTGGGAATGTAGCTCAATGTGAAGATCCTGGATTCAACTTTTGGTATCTCAAAAAACAAACCCATGGATTGTTCAAACAATGACAAAAAGTTAAGGAGAATATTCAATGATTGAAATCTTTACTTTTCAATTTTAGCTTTGAGGTTTTAAGAAATTACAGTGTTAAACCAGGAGGGTGGTACAAGCCTGTACTCAGGAGGCTGAGGCAGGAGGATTGTTGCAAGTTCAAAACCAGCCTGGGCTACAAACTGAGCTCAAGGCCAGTCTGAACTACATGGCAAGACCCTGTCTCAAAAAGACAGGAAAAAAAAAAAAAAAAGAAAAAAAATTGTAGTGTCAGTAGCTTCTGATTGCTAGATTCCACAAAAGCCTGGTTATGCCCAAACCAACACCTACTGCAGCAGATATGAAATAAAAACAGAGACGACAGTCGTGAGGCAAAAGGATTATGGTTCTGTCTCTGCTGACCCTAACTAGGGGTAAACAATCAATGCTGCCTAGTCCTTGTCCCACCTCTTCCCCTCCCCTCCACACACACTCCTGGGATTAAACACAAAGCCTCTACACTCAACTACAGCCAACCTTTTTAAATTTTTTGTTTTGAAAAAAAAAAAAAAATTTTTGTTTTGAGACTGTGTCTCACTAAAGTGCCCAAACTGGCTTTGAACTTTCAATCTTCTTTTTTTTTTTTAACTTTCAATCTTGCCTCAGCCTCCTGAGTAACTGGGATTATAAACATGCATCTCATCCGGCTTCTAATGTTGCTTCTTTATAGGTAGCAAGAAGTATACTTTTTCCTACTGTTTTCAAACAAAAGTAACTGAAACAGAAAGCTCAACATAAAAAATAAGTAATACAAAGTTACTTTCAAAACCAGAATGGTCTATATAAATCATAAATATTTCAGTTACAAAGACATAAAATGAGACAAAAGACCACTTACTCAAAATCTTTAATGCCCTGTGTAGCTTGTTTTATTAATAAACATGATTTTTGTTTTTGTTATTTGGACAGGATTGTGCCACCCTGAATATAAGCGTGATCTTTAATCTATTCTAAATCATATGTATCATATGTTTAACTTTTGAGTCTCTATTATATTCCACTGAAGAGGTAACACTGCCCAAGGAAAACTTGGCAATTCATTTGAAAAGTACCCCCAAAGACCGTCAGAGATAACAAAAAATTATTCTGGTTTATGAGATATAAAATTAATTTATTCTGACCTGTGCGCTCATCAAAAAATTTAAATAATTCCTCATTTATTACTATTTTCTTTGCTTTTTAAACAAACATGCACATAATCCACAGGTCATGAAGCTTTCAGATTTTTTTTTCCACTACTGGGGATTAAACCCAGGGTTTCTCACTGAGCTACATCCCTAGTGCTTATTATGTATTTATTTATGTGTGTATGCATGCACTACTAGTGACTGAACTCAACGACTCATGTACTAGACAAATGCTACAGCACAGCTTCTAGTCCTTGTTTTATTTCTTATTTCTGGGACAGGGTCTCTATGAATTACCTGGGATGGATTCAAATTTGCAATCCTGCTACCTCAGCCTTCTGGGTTCACAGGTGTACCACCACACTCAGCTTTTCAGTTCTTTTTTTTTTTTTAAAGTACTCCAAGGCTGGGAGTTTAGTTCAGCAGCACAAGTGCCTGCTTGACAAGCATGAGATCTCCAGTAGCAAAAAAAAAAAAAAAGTACTCCAATATTTACCAACTCTCCCAATTATAAGTCATTTCCTCAACTCTGCCTTTTTTGAGAAAGAATTTCTTTTGTTTTTGTTTTGTTTTGTTTTGTTTTGTTGGTGCAGGGCATCAAACCCAGGGCCTTGTGCATGCCAGGCAAGAAGTCTACCACTAAGCCACATCGCCAGCCCCAAGAACTTTCTTTTGAGATAAGTATATGTAATAATACCCAGTGAACCTGTTGGGTATCTTTAAACACAAAGCAACAGGGCAGGAATTTTTAAAATATCATTTTGTCATCTCAAACATTTCAAAAACATTCTTTAGATCCCCCAATACTTTTCAAACTAATCCCCGTGGCTATTATCTTTCCCAAAAAAATTCAATTGTATAAATGTCTGCATAGTTCTGTTTTTGCCACCTTTTGGATAAAAGTTAATGTCTTGTTGAGCCAGGTGTGGCTCATGACTGTAATGCTGGCATGTGGGAGGTGGAAGCTGTGCTCACCATGAGTTCAAGGCCACCCTGGCTTATGTAGTGAGTTCAAGGCCAGCCTGCACTACAGAGCAAGACCCAGTCACACACAGTACAAAGCAAGACTCATTATACACAGTCTCACACACTCATTCTCTCTCTCTCTCTCTCTGTCTCTCTCTCACACACACACACACACACCTATCTTCTTTAAGACACAAGCAGGAATCTGCATGAAAACTCTACTTTTTTCATATTCTCTACATTTCCTACTATCTCCTTAAAATTCTGCACAGCATCATTTACCTTTGGTCAGAAGTCTATAATTACAGTTAAACTCCCATTATTACTTTGCTTTTAGAAGAGTGTAAAACTGCAACATAATTCAACATAGGCATCTAACATTAAATAAGATTTTTAAAAAATCATCTGTTTTAATTTGTGCATTAAAATTTGTGTTTTACAAACTTATATTCCTAGCTGAATCAAGAAGGAATATTCTCTTGGGATGTGTCAATTTAACATGAGAAGGTATGCAGCCCACTAAATGCAGTGATATTCTGTAGCCTCCTAACATCTTGGCTGTATTTGATCCACTTAAATATATTTCAGAAATCAGTCTAGTTGATATCTACATTCACCACTACTGAAAAGTCCAAAATAGTTAGAAATTTTATTTTCCTTCATCTAAAAGGAATCCTAAAGGAATGGGAATAATGGTAAAGAAGCAATACACTCATGATCCAAGAGAAGACAGACTCATGAAAAACCAAGAGGGATTACCAGGCAGTCTGGCTTCAGTTACTCAGGTCAGTATCTCTAACAATCTTGGGCAATTTAGGACCTCTGCATTCTTATCAGTTGATCTGTTTTAAGAATTTGCATAAAGCCAGAAAAGTATGCTGCAGCAGCTAAAGGGACTGTAACCCCTCAAGTGCAAATAATCTTTGAGTACACTTAGTCCAAAAGGTGCAGTTTTATAAAATGTATTCTTAATGGAATTCCAGAGGACACACACTTAAGAAAAGGTGGAGGAGGCAAAAGAGCTCTGAGTTTGGTTTTAGCCTGCAGTTCAAAAACCTAAGCCATGGGTAACAAAAGCACACTAGCAATCTCACCCACTCCACCCACCCACATATACATACACAGACACACAAAGAGAAGTGGATTGCAGTGCTCTTCATCTCTCAATTCCAGAGTAATAAAAAGAGCAATGATTAAAAAAAATTCTGATGCCTTGAGGTGGATTATACTTGGGAAATAAGGGGTTAAGCATTAACTTCTTTCCTGGAAACTTTCCAATTCCCTAGGTGCTAATGCAATTCTCCTCGCTACCATACCTAGTTTTAAAAATTCAGCAGGGTAGGAGTTAAGAACAACAACTCAGAAAAATAAGAACTTGATTCAATGCCACCCTCTTCAAAGTAAATATGAACAACTCTGAGCCAAATCCATTCAGCATATACAAGACCACATGGACCTGCCAAAAAACAGGTGCAAAGACACTCGAGTTCCCTCTGGTTTCTCACCTTACAGCACCACACACTTAAACAGATTTCACAAATTTGTGAAACTCACAAGTGTCACGATAAAATAAAAGTATACATAAAATTCTATGGCACTAAAGATTTAAAAACTATTAACAAGTCATAAGGATCACTACAAATCAGCAGGAATAACCAGAATTCGGTGAAGGTCACACAGTCCCCATGGAAACAAAACCCAAAAGATACACAAACAGAAGGGACATAACCTGCAGAACAAAAGTTTTAAAGCTCTCTAACTAAAGGGTCAATTCTGACCCTAAAGAAATACAGAAAAATGTTGCTTTAGTCACCACAGGGGAAGGGGATGTCACCACTATTAACCCTATATTTGTGAAAAGTGTTCACCAGATAAAAACAGGCAGTTACTGACAGCCTGCATGTCACTGGAAAGGAGTCCAGAAGCACCTGGTCTTGCTAGAAATAGGGGGAAAGAGATGAGTCACTGCTTTATTTCTGATTAAGTATGCTCCGAATCCCAACACTCTAGGTCACAAAACATTTTCTTGCTGTTTCCATCACTTTATCAGTTTTCTCACCAAACTTGTGCAGTACAGTCAGAATACTGGGGGACGGGGTCAAAAGAAAGCAAGATGTAAGTTACAATCCAATGTGGTTGGTAAAAAGATACTAACGTTGTCACATAAGTACCTGGAAGAGAAGACCAAAACTCTTTCCCCCTCGAACACTGTTCAGTATCTTTGAAAGTTCTTACATTAAAAACGCAAGTAACACCCTAGAAAGAGTAAGAAAGATTTAAGATGGCCAAAAGTAGTAAAATATAATAGAGCCACATAAGTATCAATATTCCCTCAGACTTGGAAGTAATTAACACCTTAAAGAAAGGGATGTCAGTAACCTCCGCACACAGGAGGCAGAAGAGGAGTGGAGCAGATGGTTATCATAGAAAATGTATAAAAAGCGATTCAATTACTCATAAACTTCTGTGACTTGAAAACCAACTTCCTGAGCCACAGGGGAGGTTTATCACTATCCTAGGTCAAGAAGGGTATAATTCTGAGAGAAGTTCTAATCCCCTGAAAAGTGACAACCAACAGGGTGAAAACATAGGTCCTCCGAAGAGAAACAGTAGGAAACAAATCACTGTCACACCCTAATGACCACAGGATCTGGGCAGAACCCCTCCACGTAATCACAAGGACAAACGTCCCAGGGAGGAGGGGAGGCAGGGCTCAAGTCAGGTAACATTCCTGAGGGGAAGGATTATCAGGTGACACCGGGCGGAGGGCCAGGAGGGGGACGGGGACGGGGAGCGGGACTGGGACTGGGACCGGACCGGGGCAGGAGGAAAGTTAGCAGGTGAAAGAGATCAATCATGAGGAAGTAACCTTAAAAAGGAAATAAGAGAATACCAAAAAATGGGGTGAAGATGAGGAGAGAAAATGGATCCAGAACAGCACAGGCGACCAAAAAGAGGCGTGTTTGGGTACTAGAGGCAGAAGAAAGGAAGTGTGGCTGAGAGGCGGCGGGGCCACGGGGGCGGCCGGGCTGAGCCTGCGGGCTGGGGTGCTAGGGACGCCGCGAGGGTGCCAGGGCAGAGCGGGGGAACTCGGGGCTACCCGAAGTCCGGAGAGGAAGAATGTCGAGCTTCGGAGCCGAGGACCCAGCGAAACCAGGTAGAGAGGCGCGGGGGCGGCTCCCTAGAACCGGGCGGGCGTCCTCGGGGCCGCTTGCGAGGGTCACCGGAGCCCAGAGGGTGGCTACCGGGCCGCGCTGAGGGAGCGGGGTGGGAGGGACACTTACAAATTTCTTGGATTTGCCGCCGTCGCCGCCCGTCGCAGGCAGCTCATCCGGGCTCCGGCCCTTCTTCTTGTCCCGGGTCCCACGGCCGGGCCCCTGGCTCCCACCGGAGGGCTCCATGTCCCGGTTCGCGCGGCCAGTGACCCCGCGCCTACACCGCTCCCGCCCGGCCGCTCCGCGCCAGCCGCTGCCGCCGCCCAGCAGCTCTTCAGCCGGCCGCCGCGCCCCGCCTCATTAGCATGTCGAGCTGCGCGCGCCTCATGAATATACAACGGCGACGCCTCGCTCCCGCCCGCCTGCCCCACTTCCGCCCGGACCCGCAGCCCCTACCAATGGGGGGAAGGGAGGGGGTGGAGGGAAGCCGCGGAAGCGCGCTACCTGCCCGGCGGACCTAACCATTCGGACCCACGTTGGGGGGGGGGGGGCGGTGGCGAGTGGGCGGTGCAGCGCTCCGGGCCACACGAGGAGCACCGCCCCCTGGCGGTCAGAGCCCGCAGGCTCCTTAGCTCCTGCGCAGCACCCAAGTGGCTGTAAAGCCTAAACCATCTCACATGTAGACCAGAGTATGATGATCTAAACCAAAAACCGCATGGCAGGGACTGTTATTCAGAAAATTTAGTGCTGGGCCTTTTCGGATAACTCAGTTTTTACTGTCTGCAATACCTTTGGAATAAGCGCATAAAATAAATGGACAGCTACCATGTATTTTCAAAGCTATGTGCCAAGAACAGAGCTTGATCCATCTGACACACTAGGCTCCAAACTAGACTAGTTCTGGAGTTAGCACTGCAGAGTTCTCAATCCCAGCGTGCCTCCGTTTCTAATTTAGACAAACTTCTTATTGCCAATAGCCAAAACAGTAGTAACAGGTGCCTAAACTAGGCACTACGTGACCACTACGTCTTTTCTCATTGAATCCCCACGAACCATATGATAGCTTCCAGTTTCATCATCTTACAGATAAGAAATCTGTTCCCTAAGTACTGTATGAGTTAATCTGAAAGTAGAGCTAAAAGCGGTGTCTTTATTCCAGGTAGTTGGATAGATGCTTACTGAAGAGTAAACATGTCATCAATTTTAATACATTTCTGGAAACTAAAGAAAAAAACAAAAAGGAATTTGGACTTCAGGGAGTAAAAGTAACTGACCCAAGGATACAAAATTTATACAAAACTGAAACTCAGATTAGTCTGACTACCAAGTCTTGTGTTTAACCAAGATTCCCCCACTGGCATAAATCAAACATGCCTGAAAAGTCTCCAAGATTATGATCAGCTGTCTCAGCAGTTTTATCCATTCTAGCTATATCTGACCCATCTGTGAAAAGCAGTCACACACAGTAAGTCCTCACAGTATAGACTGAATCCTTGACCAGTTGGCAAAAGATTTTGAGTGTACATTCCTAGAGAGCCAAGTGGGTGACTTACCCACCGAGGTCCCTAATGCTTAGCGTAGGACCTGTTCATACCAGGGGCTGCTAAACCTACTGGCTCATAAACCTGACCTTCAGCTTTCCTGTGCTCCAGACCTCCCAACTGCCTGATGGGAAACTTGCATAGAGCCATCTAGCCCATCCTTGAAACTCTGTCCAAAACAGTTCAAAAGTTACTTACATTTTTAAACTACTGTGTTGAGAAACAGACTGAAAAGACAGAAGTGACTCATCTATTATTCCTTTCTTGTACCACTATTGACATCTGCCACTCCATACTGACTATAAACTCCTTCATAGAAGGGTCCATGTTTGCAGAGAGCTCACTATCCTGCACTGTTCTTCAAAAGACAGTTAGTGAGCAGCTTCCACATGTGGCACTATACTCAGCACTTACCATGTTCTGTCATCTCAGTGCTTCTTCACCAGCTAGCATCATCACACCAATAACACACTCAAAAACCTGAAGTTATCTTCCACACTCTCTGCTCAGGTTTGTGTACTTGTAACCAGAATGCTCTATTAACTCCCTAAATAGAGTAAAATAATCCATATAGTCCTGGCCATGTGGTGTTAGGTGAGCGTAGCTGCCTTCCACAGAGAATACACGGTGCCTATCAAAAAGTGCTGAATACTGGCTGTGATTTTAATTGTATACATTATCATCCCTGTCACCTCTCCCTTCATACATACATAGCTAGTAAGAATATTTCCAGAAAAGTACAAAAAAATACCAACTTGGTTTATTGGATAAAAACAGTGTTAAATGGACACAAAGCCAAAACTTAGAACAGGACATTTTCACATCCTTCCCCTACTCAAAACTGCACCTCCCATCAGCTAGGGTTAATCTGTTAGGGAGCTAGAGCTCCCCCAAACCCTCACTCTTCACCAGCCCTGGAAGTAAGACCTGCATAGAACCCTGGAGAGGAGGACATTATGGTCAACCTAAGTCCTGTCTACCCCTTCGCCTCTAAGTCTCTGGGTTGGAGGGAAGCAGGGAAGGAATGGGGCCAAAAGGACTGGGGACTGGCCTCTAAGGCCCACTGACCACAAACTATCCTCCCTATCTCACCCCTAATAGGCATAATCATTAGGTGGTGGGAGAGGAAGGAAAAGGGGTAGACGGTTCTAGAACCACATGTGATCTCTAAATCATTCCCCAGAGTTAGTAAACATGCTGGAGAATGATGAGCCTAGGACTGAGAGAGCCCCACCTTTTCTCTTCCACCCAACCAATAGGTGAAAAGGAAACCCTTGGGACACAGCATCCCAAATTGCCCTTAAATCTCCACGTCGCTCTCTTTGTCGTTGTCATGGTCTCCATCGTAGAATTCATTGGGTGCCTCTGGCCTGCAAAGCAAGGGGAAAGAGATCAGGAGCTGATTCTCTGGGGTCCATTGTTTTCCCCCTACCCTCTCTGGTGCTATTTATCAGGCTTTCTCCATCAGGGAACCATTTCTCTCAGATGGTATAGACTGATTGCAAGGGATCCATCCATTTGCATTTTTAATAAACATTTAGAGATTATTCTGTGCCAGACGCTGTCACAAGCCTTAGCAATACAGTAGAGAATCAACCTGATAGGTTGATTTCTATCTATCTGCTTTCTATCCTCAAAGAGCTCACCTAACAAATGAGACCACACTTAACAAAGCAAATAAATATGAAAACTTCAGCTAGTGGAGACTGTTATGAATAAAATGAAATAAGGTGATACGACTAAGAGTGGTGGGAGGAATGGGGTAAGTTTCACATAGGATTATTAGGGAAGGTTGTTCTAAGAAGAGAAGCCCTGAGGTCTGAGAAGAAGCTGGCCAGGCAAAAGCCTCAGGAACACTGTTTTAAGCCTCACATATGGAGGAAATGGAGGTATTCTAGTAAGGCAAGGAGGTCAGGATGGTGGGAAGTACATGCAGGAAGGAGTAGTTAAAAATAAGATCAGAAGCCAGGTGTGATGGTGCATGCCTGTAATCCCAGCATTTGGGAGGCTGAGGCAGGAGGATCACTGTAGTTTGAGGCCAGCCCAAACCTACAAAGTGAGCCTGAACTACATAGGGAGACCCTTCTCAAAAAAAAAAAAAAAAAAAAAAACCACCCAAGTAAGATCATAAACATAGTAAGTAAGGATCAGGTAAGGACCAGCACATAGGACATTTTTTTTTTTGTTTTCTTACTTTAGTGCATGGGACTTTTTAAGTCACAATCAGGAACTTGGTTTTTCTTCTAAGTGCAAGGAAAAGGAAAGTTTTAAGCATAGGATTGATATATTACATAGACTTTATGTGAAAGCAGCACAGGGCCCAGTAAAATATTCAATCCTGGTTTCTTTCTTTTTTGAAAAGCTATCCCTTTAGAGAATTGAGAAAGTCATCAAGAGAAGCTGAGGACCTAAGCCATGTAAGGCCCAACCCACTTGATAAGCCATGGGTCAGTTACCTCTCTGTGCATCAAGGTTAAGGGTATGAAGTCAGACACTCAGCTTTGAATCTCAACCTGATATTTAACTAGCTAACTGTATGCCCTAGGAAAGTTACTTAACCTGTCTGAGCACAAGACTCTTCCTCTGATAATGCCAGCCACTCCTTAACACTGTCTGATAGCAAACTAATACACATATTGTGATATAAAGCACTTAGTATGGAGTTTGGTACTTGGCAAACCCACAGAAGTGGTAACTCCTCTTGTTAGTATTCTGCAAGTCAAATGCAAGCCAGAGCTATAAGCATCAAAGAAGAACAAGAACTCAGTGGGTGACTTGATTGGTCTGCCCTGAGGTAGGCCTGGGAACAGGAAGAGGCCTGAGGCTTCTGCTAGCTGTTTAAAGGGTGTAATACAATGCAAAGACCATGCCCAGCCTAGAACTAGATGAAAAAGGCAAACCTTGACAAAAGGAAAAACAGATTTTGCCAAACCAAACCAGCTGATAAAAATCAATTACCCAAAGTCAAGGTTTTTTGTTTTTGGTTTTTTTGAGGGTTGCATTATATGTAGACCTTAAACTATGCAGCCAGGCTGGCCTCAAACTCAATTAGCCTGCCTCCACCTCCTGAGTGCTGGCATAATAGGCATGAGCCACCATGCTTGAGCAGAAGTTGGGTTTAGAGACCTGGAAAGGATGGGAGGAGTGTTCAAAGAGGAGATCCTGAGGCCAGATGTTTAGATTGTTTCTCACCCAGACCAGCCATAAGGAGAGCTAGAGAGGTCTCAAGGGTCAGAAAACTAGAGTCCAGGTACAGAGAGACATGGAGGAAAAAACCCATGTAAGGCACTATCCATATGGAGGCTTGAACACCCAGAAGCATTTTTCCACAAGGACTGAGAAACCCATCAGACTGTACAGCAGAGTCAACTTCAGCCTCTATCAGTGCAGCAGAGCAGGCCTGGCTGTCCTGCAGGTGTACCTACCACTGGGGTCATTCCTCAGGCACACAAGAAAACCCATTCCCACTAAATGCATCTGTTTCTGCACTTCTGGGTTCTTTTGTCTGTTTTCTTCATTTTTCAGAAAAGCTTGTTTAAGGATTAAAAAAAAAGTATCCTAGTATCTTTCCTCTAATTCTATGAATATTTCAGTAGGTATGTCACATAGACTTTTTCTGAAAAAAAATAACCACAATACAATTCTCAAATCTGAAAAAAGGAGCAAAGCAAACAAATCATAGCCTCAGAGAGCAGTATGTAGACAGTGACCTGTCCAGCTTAAGACCTGGAGGGGCTGAGTAAAATTCTGACAAGAATGTAAGCTTCTACAGGCTTTTTTGGAAGGCAATTTGGCAGCAAGTATAAAAAATTTCACTGCATAGTAACAATTCTAGAAATCTGAACACTCTAACAAATATATGAAGATACATATGAGAGGGTTCATTGCCACATTCCTCATTACTATAACAGCAAAAAAGGGAAGAAACAATGTAAATGTTCAACACTGGTAATTGATTAAATTATGCTATATCTACACACAAGAATATTATACAGCCAGTAAAATACTGAAGCAAATATATGTGTGTATGTATGTATAAAGATACAATGTCTTATTTACAATGTCTAAAGAGATGTAAACTGTAGATGATACATAATGCTCCAACTTGTATTAAAAAGTATTAAAAACCACACAAACAATAAATCTGCCAATAAGTGTTATGTTTCTATTTACATGTAGTTCAGGATGGCCTTGAATTCACTATGTGGCCCAGGCTGGCCTTAACTTCCAGTCCACATACTGCTCTCTACCTCAGCTTCCCAAGTGCTGGGATTATAAGCATGTGCCACTGTGCCTGGCATTAGAAGTATACCTGTAAACTACAGAAAAAGGTCTATTTGAAAAGATACAAGCAAAACTACACAGCATTCACTTCTGGGAACTAGGTCTGGGATTATACAAGCACACTTAACATTCTGATGCTCCTTATAATTTTTACAATAAATATGTATTACCTTCATCATTAAAATTAGTTAAAAAAAAAAAAAAGGGAAATCATAACTGCTTAAAGGACACAAGTAAGCTACTGCCTCCTAATTTACTTTCTCCTTCATAACCCTTTCCAGGCAGCTCAGTGGGCGCCTCTGCTCTCGAAGACTCTGCCCCAGACCTGCTGTAGTTCTCCTCAGGACCCCTTTCCTCTGCATCAGCCTCATCCGTCCTGTCATATGTCAGGAGGTCTGCAGGCACATCATGAATCTGGACGCTAGGTGCATGGTTCAGCATCTTCAAGTTTTCAAAGATTGTCTGGCGGATCTGGTCCAGATACTGGTTATAAACAAGGAACAGACAATGAGTACCTCCTAGTGATTCCCAGGGCATGCGCCCTGCTGGCTGTCTTCTGCTCATCCCACCCTCGTTTTAATCTCTGCAGTGTTTCTAGCTCAGATCCTCCATTTGGTAATTATCCCTCCCCCATAAACCACGACTGCCTCTGCTTTAACCTGGGCTGCCTCCCAGCTAGTAAGAGTGACAGATCAGAGAACTCTTGTTTCTCCTGCTTCCCACTCACTTCCTGGACCTCTCTCAAACTCCCCCACCCTTGTGCTCAGCTTCCCTGAGCTGCTGACCTGGCGTGAGTTCTGATTCTCGATGCGGGTGCTGACATCTGGATGGAGCGTGAAGTCTGGGGCAAAGTACTCGAAGTATTCTTGGGGAGAAGAGGAAGTTAGCCAAAAAGTAAGGCTCAGACTGAGAAAGGCTGCTTCCACGACTTTTCAATCTCTTTCTTTCCCATCTAGAACAACTATGTAAGCAGTGCCCAATCTTTTCCCTGCTGTGACCCCAGAGGTTTCATCTACAGAGCTCTGGGAGTATAAAGTTCCATTTTGCTTTCAAACCAGGTCATTCTGGGACATAGTGAGAATAACTTTCCTGTGGTTGGGGTGTCACAGAGTGGTCCTTACCACTATAGGGAAGCTCCTCACTAATGGCCTCTTCCACCAGCAAGGATGTCTCGTAAGTCCTGAAACCAGCAGCAGAGGGGAGTGGGCAGACTGAGTGGGCTGAAGGGCCCACGTGGCCATGTTTCAGGGAGCCTTTAGCTCACCCTGCACAATGAGGGAAGAAGGTCAGGAAGAGTACTCACCAGCAGCGGGCAACGTTTCGAACAGTATAGCCACCACCACCAAGCACCAGCAGAGGGATATTAAAGCTCTTGACATATTCAACGCATTCCCTGTTAAAAAGAACCAGAAGAATGGGTGCAGCCCAGATACACCTCTAGGTACTGCTTGAAAAGGGGTACAAGGGAACTAACTACAAATGTCCTACATCTTGATCTGGACAATGCGATTCATCTGTGCACTTTACTATTTTGTGTCTTAATGAAAATTTTAAAGCACACTGTTGCTTTTGCACTGCTCAACACTCTCCCTGGCATCCTCAGTGTTATTCAACTACTTTCATAACGCACCAGCCAAGGTGTCAATGATAAGTTTCAGAATGGGAACTCGAATCCCTTACTTCTCTCCATCACCACCTTCTCTACTCAGCCTGGGCACTGTATCTCCTGCCTCAACAACACCAATGACTACTAATCCTATCCCCTCCACTCAAACCTTTCGCCACTCAGCAGTCAGTCACTTTACTCAATCGTATCACTTCCTGCTTAAAAACCTCCAGCAGCTCTTATCATCTTTAGAATATAATTCAGACTCCTTACCAGGCTCTAACTGCTCTACACAATCTTACCATGGCCAATTTCTATGACCTGATATCAAGATAGCTATAGCTTAAGTGCCTGCCTTGCAAGCTCGAGGTCGTGAGTTTGATCTCCGGTACCAAAAAAAAAAAGATAGCTATAGCTTGCTCCATGGTTCTGGCTGTACTAATTTTATCTCATCTCTTTCATTACATGGGCTCTTTCTGCCTCAGAATCTTTCCCTAGCTCTTCTCACTAGTTCTCTTTGATCCCTTTATGGTTTGTGGGTCCCTTCTTTTCAGCTGCTGGGTCTCAGCACCCATTTTACCTCAAAAAACCCATTCCAAATCATGCTAATAAAGCGGATCCCCATTGTTACCCTGTCTCAGCTTTCTTTTTTCCCTTCATAGGGTTTATAAGAATCTACTTACATCTCTTGCTTATTTTTTTCTGCTTTCTACACTAAACTATAAACTCTACAGGTACTTTCCCATTTCATCCCCATTACCTACTGCAATGCTTAGAATGTAATAGGTGCTTAATGAAACCTTGGAATGAATGATCTTCTAAGGAATACTGTTCAAGATAATATCTCTAATTCATGTATAATTTGTAGCTATTTTTGATTCCCAATAACAGTGGAGGCCCATTCCCTAATAACCCCCTCACACTCTTGTTTACTAAAGCCCAAAGCCACTTGAAAATCTGGGGGAAAAGAAAGTCTCACCCATGTCCTCGGATGCTGAGGTTGAAACAGCCCAATCGATCACACCCCAGAGAGTCAGCTCCGCACTGCAAAAAGCAAAACATCAGACAGTTACAGTGATGTAACTGATCAGAAGATCACAGATGTCTTCCAGTTCCCTTCCCCCACCACCCTAAGGAAGCTTCTCTTCCCTGCTGTCTTCCTCAGCCCAGGCAAGCCCTCCTGAGGAGGTACTGACAGGATTACCTGGAGCACAATGCATGTGGGCTGGTAGAAGTCCACCACCTGGTTGATGACTGGTTGGAAAAGGTGCTTGTAACCTGGGAGAGGGCCAAAGATGGGTACCTGACACCCCAAGGGGATGGGGAGACAGGAAACAAAAGGGAAAGGGGGGTTGAGAGAGCATGTAGCCCAGGAATGGAGCAACCCAAAGAACCAGACCACTGGTTCTGAGCAGACTGGGGTCCCAGACTGCTGTAAGTGACTGATAAAAGCTAATGACCCACTTTCCAGAAAAATGCACATCCACGTGATGTTGCATACAATTTCCAGGGGGTCATGGTCCCTCTGAACACCATTCATCCTTAAGGATACCTGGCCCAACAGCAGACAACAGCTGGCAGAAGAGGTTAATGCAAAGAGAGAAAGAAGGGGCAGAATGAGCAGGGAGAAGATGTCAGTACTTACTCTGATCATCAATGCCATCCCGTAAGGGTACATTGAGACAGTAGTATCGGCCACTTTCTGCTCCAACTTCGTACATATCACCTATGGAAAAGCAGGCAGTGGTGGCCATGCTTGGGTAGCACCCACAACCCAGCTGTCCCATCTCTGGACCTCTGCCACAGACTCTCTACAAGAGCCACTAACTGTCTTGAAGTTTACATTTGCTCAGCAAACGTGTGGGTTTTACTAGAGATTAAATATAGCCTTCCCACTCCGCTATATAACCAGCCCTTTTTTGTTGTTAATTTTTTTTTTTTTTTTTTGAGACGGAGTCTCCCTGCCCAGGCTGGCCTTGAGTTCACAATTCTCCTGCCTCAGGCACCTGAGTAGCTGGGATTACAGCCATGTGCCACCATGCCCAGCTTCCACAGATAGCTTCTGAGCAAGGTTCATGAGCCAAACAGTATACAAGGCATAGGGGTTACAACAATGAAATCCCAACAAACTGCTAGGGGTGGATATGCTGAGGGAGACAAAAGTAAACAAAAACCACAATAAATATGGATAGCAGAGGGTGCTTTAAGAGAAACCGGGTGAGATGACAAAGTAACAGAAAAAGAGGTAACTCCTATACATGGGAAGAAAGGCTTATGTGAAGAAGGCACACGTGGGTTGAGATTGGAATAACCTGCAGTCAGTCGTGGTAAAGAGCTGAGGGATGGGAATGGGACAATTCCCATTTCTATACCTGTGCCAGGAAAGAAGTAATTTCCGTATTTGTGGAAGGACACAGTCATGACCCGGTCAGTGAGGTAGAAGGCTTCCTGAACCCCATCACCATGGTGGATGTCAATATCAATGTAGAGCACCCGAGGATGGTACCTAGGGTGAGGGCAGAGCCAGGGTCTGAGGTGCAGCAGAATCCTCCTTCCCAGCCCACTTCTCCCAAACACAGGATCTGTGTCTACTTTTGGCCAAGGTACCTGAAACCTGACACCACCGGTTCCCAAGGGCAACCCTGGGGCTCCAACCTAGAGGCTGGAAGCAGGGAGAGAGGGATAAGCACAGAAGGCTGAAATATGAGGAGGCAGCAGGGAATGTGCTGCAGAAGGAAGAAGCAGCCTAAGAAAAGCGACAGGCCCTGGGAGATGATGGAGACAGAAGAGGTGGGGTCAGGGTCGGAGCCAGAGCCAAGTCTGAAGGACCTCTCCAGTTAAGAGCCTCATAAATACCCCATCTGCTCCTCCACTACTTACTTGAGCAGCTCCAGGATACCAATCACAATGTCATTGACATAACAGAAGCCAGAGGCCTACAACAAAATAGTGATTTTGAGGAACAATTCCTCCACCCATCTGGCCCCTGTTGTCACACTGACCACTCACCCCAGGGTAGCCATTGTTTCCCTATCACCTCCTCACTCACCTCAAACTTCTTGGCATGGTGCAGGCCACCAGCCCAGTTAATGGCAATATCACAGATCTGAAAGACAGAACAGTCCACCCCAGTCCTCCACCTGCTCACCCCAAAGCTGAGGGTCCAGCATCCAAGTAAAGACCCACAGGGAAAGGGGAAAAGGACCTGGGCTACGTCACCTTGTTGTTTAGCTGCGTTGCTCCTTGAAGAGATGCACCTGTGTAACGGGAGCAGAACTCAAAGAGTCCGGGAAACACAGGGCTGCGGACAGGAGCAGATTGGAACACTCTTGCTTCTGTCCAGCTCCTTCCAGCACCTCCCTCCCCAGCCAAACTCCTGCAACTTCCATGTTCCAACAGTCCTCTCTCCCCACTTCTAAACACCTGTGCAAATGTAGTCAACAAACATTTCAGACCAAACCAAGTGCCCTGTGCAAAGCATGGGATGTGGAATAAAGAAGCACTTAACTCTTGTCAGGGAGACTGTGCCTTCACTGGGACAGAAGCAAACTGCAGTTAGGTTCTTGAGTAAACGAGAAAAAAGGGACTAAGTTTAGACAAAATATGAGGGTTTGGTTTTTTTTTTTTTGTTTGTTTTTTGGGTTTTTTTTTTTTTTTTCTGTTTTAGGGGGAAGTTTGTGACAGGATCTATGTGGTTTACAGTGGCCTCAAACTCACTACATAGCCCAGCTGGCATCCAACTCATGGCAATCTTCCTGCTTCAGCCTTCCGAGTGCTGGGATGACAAGTGTGCACCACCACATCTAGCTTCTATTTTTCTTTAAAGTCTTCTCTGTGTACCACAATTCAACACTTCTTTTTGTTTGGTTTTTGGTTTTTCTGAGACAGGGTCTCACTATGTACTCCAGGGTGGCTTTGAACTCACTTATGTAGTCCAATATTATTCAGTATAGTCACACACTTTAAAGAAAGAATTTCATTCTCTTTGGTGTTTTTATACAGGCCCTTGCTATGTAATTCAGGCTGATCTCAAACTCTCTACAGTCTTGCATCAACGTGCCTGGCTAAGAACTGCATTCCTATATAAGTGAAACAGTAATGAGATAACCCATGGAGAACCTTTAGCTCATCGTGTGGTACTATGAGCCATACATTAACTATAATGATTACGTCTTCCTTCTGGACAAAAGTAGAGGCTTGAAACCAGACACAAAAGGTTACATAGTGTATGACTACATTTATATAACATGCTAGCAAAGGCAAAAAAAAAAAATCAGGACAGACATCAGATCAGTAGTTCCCTGGAGTTAAGGTAGAGAAACGGTATTGACTACAAAAGTATATAAAAGACCTTTGTATGCTCAGGGAATATTATATTCTGTACCTTGATGCATTCTACCAAAATCTCAGATATGTAACACCAAAAAAAGGTGAAATTTACAGTATGTAAATTGAATTTAACTTTAAAAAAAAAAAGGACATGTTTTAAAAAATCCCTAGCTTGCAGCTGGGGAATATAGCTCAGCAGCCTGCTTGGCAAGTGCAAAGTCCTGAGTTCAATTCCTAGTCCCCCAAAAAAATCCCTAGGAGCCGGGAATTTGGTATAATCCCCTGCCTAGCAAGTACAAGGTCATGAGTTCGATCCCTGGTACCCTCCCCCATGAAAAAAAATCCCTAGCTTGAATTTCTTAAGTTCAGTGGTACTGCGTATGCCTAGCTGTGTGAGGCCCTGCGCTTGGTCCCCAGCACCAAAACAAAAACCCCAAATCCCTATTTTTAGGTTTCTGAGAACATATATTTGATTATAAAAAAAAAATTGTAAAAAAATAAAAGAAAAAAAGAAAAAGATTATAAATCATTTCATAGTTTCTCAAAAGGTTTTGAAAGAATTAGTATTTGAAACCTAGAAAACTAAGCAAATGAAAAATAATGCAATTATCAGCTCCAAGAAAAACAAAAGTTGTACATGAAAACAGAATAGTAGCATTTGGCTCTATAGTAAATGCATTTTTTTAGTTATAATGTAAACATAGAATGTGGATTGATTTAAAGGTAGCAAATGCCTGTAATCCCAGCACTCTGGAAAGCTGAGGCAGGATGATTACATCTGGGAAACTTAGCAAGGCACTGTCCTAAAAATCTTTTTTAGGGGCTGGGATTTAGCTCACAGTGGTACAAGCACTTGCCTGGCAAGTGCCAGGTTGTGAGTTCGATCACTGGTACCAAAAAAAAAAAAAAATTTTTTTTTAATACCAAAAACAGGGCCAATGATTTAGCTTAGTGGCTTAAATGCCAAGCTCCAGGTCATGAGTTCGATCCCTAGTACCAAAAAAAACACAAAAAAACACGCAAGAACAGTGCTATAAGTATATTGCAAAGCCAGTATGGGAAAAGAAACTAGCCAGTGATGGTATGGGAAGACTAAATGCTTATATCCCATACTAGCACCTTAACAGATATGCGTATAACTCATAAATCAAGGAATAGCACTACGAAATAATATAATAGGGCATTACGACTATAAGTCCAGATTCAGAAGTCAAGACTACCTTGGTTAAAACAATTTGATTGGGGCCAGGGATTTAGCTCAGTGGCATAAACGCCTGCCTGGCAAGTGCGAGATTATGAGTTCGATCCCTAGTACAAAAAAGAAAAGAAAAGAAAAGCCCACACAAACAATTGGATTGAGCAAGTTTTTTAACTTGTTTATGCCTAAGCATCCCTATCTGTAAAAGGAAACAATAATAAATCCTGCTCCATAGGATTTGTTGAGATTAAATGAGCAAACAGTTATAAAGAATTTAAAATAGTACTAATGCATAGCAGGTATTACGTAAATAGTAGTAGTAAATTAATTTTGTTATTTTGAAATCTTCAGCATCAGAAGAAAGGAGCTGAACATAGCTGCCACTGGAAAGAGGGATTTATGGGCAGGAAGAACAGGAAGGGAGATTGCTTTTATTTTTCATTAAGAGCCTTGAAGTACAATTGGACTATATTAGATTACTTTAAAAACAAACCAAAATTAATTAAAAGAAAAAAAAGAAGAAAAATGCCTGATTCTCTTCTGAACTACAATAATAAGCACAAAGTAAATTCACTTCCTAAAGAGTCAAATGATAGTACTACTACTCCTTAATCTCAAACACAACTGTAGTTTAAGTTTGACAGGACCACCATAGAACAAATGACCAGGGGCAGAATCTTTCCTACGCCAGTATAAAACATCCTCAGGATTCCAGCTGCGGCCTCAGAGCTGACTCTGCATTCCCAGACCTAGAAAGTCAATTCAGAAATAGCAGCAGGAACACTAACAAAAAACAAGCAACCTCCCAAGACAGCATGTGATTCAACACCAAATGAGTACAGCTTCATGCTCAGGACAGAGCTCTGTGGTGGTCAAGAGAGGTTCATGCGGGTGGCATGGAGGCTAAGAAGGTCTTGAAGTTGCAGGGAGCCAAGGGCATTCCGGGAAAGCATCCCATGTGCTTGAGGTATGGGGATAAGGCTAGGGAGGTGTCCAATGCCAGCCTAAGGAGCTGGCCTCTGTCCCAGGGCCCTGGCTGCTTCTGTTAGCAGAATCTTTCAGGAAAACCGATTAGTGATTTTAAACTAGGGCTCCAGATCTGGACCCTACCAACTTCACTGACCAGTTTTATGACTCAAAGGTAAGTTACCTAGATTACCCTAAACCTCTATTTATGTGTAACATCAGGAAAGGGACTATTGCATCTCATGGTTGATACGAGAATTAAGTGAATGTACCAGCAGGCCTTGGCACACTACCTAGTAGTAAGCACTCAATAAATGAGAACCATTGTAGGATACTCTACAGGATCTACATGCTGATTTCTTTAAGAAATAAATTCAAGGGACAAAGGGAAAAACCACAGGTAAAAAGTCTTAAGAGATACCAAACAATTGAAGTGTGTGGACTTTGTTTACATCTTGATGTAAACATTTAAATAAACTGTACACATGGATATGTACACATTTATATATATAAAGACAGCTGGGAAGTGATAAAGCCATTCAGCTGAATGCAAAGTGGGTTGAAGTGATAAGTCAGTGATAAGTTGTTCATCACTAACCTTGGTTGTACTTTTGTACATCACTGCTTGCACAAGGACCTTAGTGGGAATTTTAAGTTATTTTAGAGACTATACAGATTGTTAAGCATAATTTATATGAAGATGTTTCCATTTGCCTTTGTGTATTTTACAAAGAGTAGTTATAATAGATGGTTAAATGTTTTCAAATTATTTGTATTTTATGTTCTATTATCTTTTCACTCCCTATGAATTTGAGTGCCAGGAATAGAAAAATCAAATGCTAACCTGATCTTTGAAAAAACAAAAGACAACTGGAGATATTTAAACATCAATTGCATATTTTTTTTTTCTTTTTTTGGTACAGGGGCTCAAACTCATGACCTTGCGCTCACCAGGCAGGTTGGTGAGCTTACACTGCGGAGCTAAACCTCCAGCCCTGATTTTATGAAGGAATTATTAACTTCTTAAGTGTGATTTTTTTTGTGTGTATGTGTGTGTGGTTTTTTGAAACAGGGTCTCACTATGCAGTCCAGGCTGGCCTTGAATTCATGGCAATCCTCCTGTCTCAGCTTCCCAAGTGCTGGGATTATATGTGTGCACCACTGTGCTCAGCTAATATTGATATTTTTAAAAGAGCATTATTTTTTTAAAATGTACAAAAAAAAGAGTATTATTTAGAGACATATAATAAAATATTTATAGAAAGCCAGGCATAGTGGTACATATCTGTAAAGATCACTGCAAGCTTGACGCCAGCCTGGACTACATAGTGAGTTTGAGCCCAGCCTGGATGACATACTGAGCTCAAGGCTACACAGTGTAACTGTCTTAAAAAGCCAAAAACTATGGATGAAAGTATGTGGTATCTGGGATAATAATCTAACATGAGGTGTACAGAAGTACTCTGCTCATGTGATACAGTATATGTGGGACCATCAATATACTTCACATTCACAAGTGTTTGCTATTTTCCCTATTAAAAAGTTTCAATAGTGGGGAATATAGCTCAGTGGCACAAGTGCCTGCCTGTAAGCATAAAGCTGTGAGTTCGATCCCCACTACTAAAAAAATAAATAAATAAAGTTTCAATAAATAGAGCTGAGTACATGGTAGCTGTTATGGTTATTTTTTTCACAGACAGATTAGAGTATAAGCAAAGATCATGGCTGATCTTTATTGTCTACTTCCTTCCCCTCAGCACTGAACATTGAGTGAGTCCTCTACATGCAATATAAGCACAGTGTAAACTTGGTCATGTCAAAAGCACTTCCTTACTTTTTAAGACACTTCAATGACTTGCCTGTACTCTATTACTCAGAAGGAGAAATCCTGACTAATAACAGGGCAGTTTACTTTTAAAAGGCTCTAGCTATCTCCTTAGCTGCCAAAGTACTCTCTTCTTCATATTCCACAGTTGGGGTTTTTTTCTAATCCTCAAATGAGTCACACTCTCTCTTACCACTGATGGTTAGCACATGTTGTTCCTACTGCCCACTACATCCTACCCCTCACCCTTCAACCACCTTTCACTTACTTTCTTCCTATGCTTTTTTAAGATCTTAGCTCAATCTTCATTACTTCCTCTAGGAAGTCTCCAGCAAAAAGCCATAATTCTAGCAAGGGTACATTCTCATAGTCTACCTCTTTGAAAGAGGATTTAGCACAGGTACAAATATGAAAACTGTATTGTTCTTTATCACTGCATCCCTGCATTTAGCACAGGACCTGGCCCAGAGCGAATAATTAATAAATGACTTTTTGACATGTAGCCACCCTCCTCCCCCACCCATGTAGGCCACCATAACACCTCACCAAAGGAACCAGCATCAAAGTGCTTGAAATCAAAAGTCCCAATCCTCCTCTCCCTCACCAGTCATCGCCCACGTTGAAGGCATTAAGGCTCTTGGTGAAGCCTTGCATATTGGTGGGACTGACTCTCTGTAGGAAGTCAATGTAGTCCTCGGAGTGGAAGCGGCACATATCATGCTGGGAGGCCTGGTATGGCTTGAAGACCTTGGAATGAAGACACAAGATGAACCTAGACAGCTTGAGCCACCATCATTAAAGCTGGCCCTGGAAATTGTCCAAAACCACATACAACAATCCCCCATCCCCTAATCCCTGTAATTCTATGAAGAAAAGTCATTAAAGAGAGATCCCTAAAGACCACTTCTTCCCACTTCCAACCTATCTTCTCCTGTCTTCTGAACTTTGAACCCTAATCTACCTATCCTGTTCCCTGGATTCCCTATTTCTATTTCTCCCCTTACTGTAGTCTCCTGGGATCTATTACTGCCCTCTCTTTTCTGGGTTCTTCATTTTGGAATCAAATACATGGGACATATGACAACCTTCTAATTGAAACCCAAGGTGTTAAACCAAACATCTGTCATCCTTGGAGTAGGGAGGTTTCATACACTCTTTGAAAATTGAGGGAGAAGAGCGAACTTTTCTTCTCCTAGAAAATGAACACCTGGACATACAAGAAATCTCTGGGGATTCAGAGATTCCTAAGATCACTTCAATTTTTTCTAAAATCATTATGTTTGTCTGTGCTTTTCAGTACATTCATATTGTTGACTAATTCCCCTGGCAGTACATAAGGGTTGGATCCGCTATTATCCCATTTCACAGGTATAAATGCCAAGCAAAGAACAGACAGCATGTGTATATAGGGGAAATGGAAGACTGAGCAGTGATTACACAGAACTGTGTAGAGATTCTAGATTGAAAAGGGACTATCCAGGACATCTCCCATTCTCCACACACACACACATACACATTGCACACAAAGCTGCAGAGTTGTTCCTCAAGTTCTAGATCCTCATAGGTATCAAGAAGTGACAGAGAAGGGGTGGGCAATGATCTGTATCACAATCAGATACAGTGACCCAACCCTCTCAACCCTGAGGCCTCAGTATTATCTATATGCTAAATTGCAAAGGGGTGTAGCTCAGAAAGAGAGGCTTGCCTAGTAGGTGAGGCCCTGGTTTTCTGCACCATAAGATAAATAAATCAGTTTAATTACATGCAGGGGAGGGACACGGGCCCACACAAACATAACAGTTGGCCAAAGAGTCAAAGGGTAACCGACTAGAGGTAAAAACTCCCACGAAATCAGAGGACGGGCTGGGGGTTTAGCTCAGCGGCATAAGTGCCTGCTTGGCAAATGTGAGGTCATGAGTTCGATCCCCGGCACCAAAAATAAATAAATAAATAAATGAATGAATAAATAAATAAATCAGAGGATGCCACCCCCAACACAGCATATAGGTAGTGCTCCTGGTGTCTTCCACTTCGCTCCTGGCGCCCTAAGGACGGGCTGCATTTGGTGTGTTCCATCCAGTCCACCTATCCCTTCGACAGATTAGGTAACTCATTCCCAACCCCAAAGCCTAGGCGAAGGAACTCACGATCATCTTCTTATAGAGGCCATAGTGCAGGACGAGGCTATGGGTCAACGCCAGGCGATGGGGTTTCATAGGGTGCCCAGCTCCTGAGGGTGGGGAAGAGGGAGTTCGTCAGTGACCCCTGGAGGTGCAGCCCTTGCCTCGAAACTTTTGCTTCCCGGCCTCTCGCGCACAACCCTTTTTCCTCACCGTAGTGGAAGTTGCCCACGTCGGGGTCGTAGAAATAGGCCACGGTCTTGGCCATGGTGGCAGGAGGACCAGGCCCCACGCCTCCGCCGCCCGCCAGCCGACAGCTCTAGCCCCACCCCCAGTCGTGCGTGCTGCGCAAGCACGCAGCCTGTCTTTGCGGAACACCGAGGCTGAGGCCCCGCCTCCCAGGCCGCGCCCACGCCACGCCCCCTGCGGGAGTTCCGCCCCTCGCCTCGTTTGGCCTCTCTGGTTTCTGGGGCGTGAACGACCCGGCTTGGCGCGGAAAGGTGGCCTGAGTTCTGGGATGAGAGGGTCATTTCTTTCCAGGCGGGGGTCAAGCCCTCGGGAAGCCGAGTCATCTCTTCCAGCTGCTTGCCCCGAGGGGGCGCAGGCCACGGTCACCCGTCTAGGAAGCTGCGGGGATCCGGCCCCGCTGCCCCTTTCTGGGGCAAAAAGCCAGCTTTCCCTAGCTGGCTGGGAAGACTCCTGGCTAGCCGCTCTCCCGGGGTACCTAAGGGCAGGAGTTAAGCCAGGCTTGTCGGATAGACCAATGGAGGCCACCTCTGCCTGACCTCCTGTCCCCCAGGCGGACCCGGACTCAGCGCCACACATCCCGCTGGGGGGGGGGGCGCAGTCACGCGCGCCTCTCACTCGCGCTCACACGCGCGCAGGGTTCACGCTTTCCTCCCAGCACACCTGCGCTCCGCCCCATAGTCCCGGGCCAGCGACAGGAGAAGGGGATTTGGAAATCCAGGGCGTCGGCCGAAGCGCCCCTCATCTCCTCCCTCTCCCAGGGCCAGTTATCCAGAGCCTGCTGCGTCTCCCAACCAGCCCGCATCCCCCACTATCCTTCCCTCCCCCCCGCCTGCCGCGGCACCGGTATCCGCAGCCACAGCCCGGAGCCGGTGAGGCGGCGAAAAGAGGAGGGAGAGGAATCAAGGGATGAGCACCGGGAGGGCATCCGGGGCCCTGAGCCGGACTAGGACGCCCCTGGAGCCAGAATCGGAGCCGGAGCCGGAGCCGGAGCCGGAACCAAAGCACTGGTACCGGGTGGGCCAGGTGATCAGGGTGGGAGAAAACGAAAAAATGGGGAGGAATCCGGTAGTCTAGGGAGAGGAGGGGGCTGCAGAAAGGCCTGGCTCCATTGAGGAGGTGCGGACGCTGACTCAGGCGCGATTTCTGCAATCGCCGCCTAAGAATTTTGTCCCATACCATGCTGCAGTGACCTTGGAAGGGACTAAATCGCGGGTCGAACTGAAAGGTTTACCGGTCTGGACTTCATGAAAGTGGAACCAGAATAGTGGCAGGGGGCTTGCGCAGCCGCCATCTGCCCTCTAGCCTTGGTTGGTCTTGGCCTACCAGCACCCTTGGCCCGGACAGCTCCCTGGCTGGATAGGGGGTGGGGCCCGAATGTCTGATGGGGATCCTGAAAATGCATTTGTACTCCTCTCACATCCCCCGCTGCAGCCCCTTAAACCCAAGAGGCGCCCTGGCCCACGCTCGCCCCCCAGGGCCTCATGTCGGAACCACAGCCTGTCCTGGAGCCGCCCCAACATGGGCTGTACATGCTGTTCCTGCTTGTGCTGGTCTTCTTCCTCATGGGCCTTGTAGGCTTCATGATCTGCCACGTGCTGAAGAAGAAAGGCTACCGCTGTCGCACCTCTAGGGCCTCGGAGCCTGACGACGCCCAGCTCCAGCCCCGTGAGTAGGAGCCTGGAACCCTGGCTCAGTCGCCTTTTTTCCTTATCCTACTTGCTACACCTCTTTCTGCCTTCCTGGACAACAGACCCAGGCCAAATCTTGATCCAGCCTGCAAGAAGCCTAGTGATGATTTTTTCAGTCAGTAAGTAGGGTGACACCACCCTGAAAGTGAGTCTAGAGAAGGCAGCATGGGCAGGAAGTGCTCACAGATGGTAGTGCTGGGCTCCTATTGACTTCCCCATCTTTCTGGCCCCTGAAATGCTGAAGTGAGGGTGATGGCAAATAGGTAAAGGGGTATGTCTTGAGCAATCAGCCATGGGGGCTGTCGGGTCATGTTCCCACTAAGCTGACTCATTTCCTGCTCCCTTGCCAACCTCTTTCATTCTTCAGCTGAGGACGATGACGTGAATGAGGACACGGTAGAGAGGATTGTTCGCTGCATCATTCAAAATGAAGGTGTGTACAGGCTGACCCCTTACTCCTTCTCACTGTCTTGCTCTTGTCTTGACCTCTACCTCCACTGACTCCCTCTTTTCCTTCCCCCCTCAGCCAATGCTGAGGCCTTGAAGGAGATGCTGGGGGACAGTGAAGGAGAAGGGACAGTGCAGCTCTCCAGGTGAGCTGGAAACAGGGCCAGCATGACTGAGCTTGCCTTGGAGAGTAGCCTCTCCTCCAGCACAAGCCTCTCCCAGCATCACTGCACGCTTGGGGTTGGGAGAGGGCCAGGCTAGCTACCTTACAGAAAGAAGTTCTGTAGCAACCTCTGGTCCTTCAAACCTTCCATCTAGATATCAGCAAGCCTAACAGTCACCTCTATTGTCACTCTTTTTGGTTAAGCATTAACCTTTTTGGTTTGTTTTATTTTGTTTTTTAGCAAACAGGGCTGAAAGGAAGAACACATGGTCACTCACATCTTAATACTGAATATATTAGATAAAGACAAAAGGATGTTGGGACTGAGGGTACATGGGGCTTCTGAGGCTTTAAAGAGCATGCTGAAAGAACAGGAGAAAACAGAACTGGAAAGGAAATAGAAATATCATTTCTGTTCCCCCCCTCCCTACTGTCCAGCATGGATGCCACGTCCAGCCTGCAAGATGGAGTCCCCTCCCATCATCACACAGTGCATCTGGGCTCTTCAGCCCCTTGCATCCACTGCACCCGCAGCAAGAGACCCCCACTTGTTCGTCAGGGCCGCTCCAAAGAAGGAAAAAGCCGCCCTCGCGCTGGGGAGACCACTGTATTCTCTGTGGGCAGGTGGGAAAACAATCCTCCAGGGAAAGAAAGCTTGAAGTAGAGACTGAAGTGCTAGGCGCAGCTCTTTCCCTCTGGACTGGAAGCCACATCAAGAGTCAGGCTGCACAACATGCCCACAGTCTGAGAAGGCCTCCCCCAACCTAGGCCAGAGAGAAGTGGCCATCAAACCCAGAATTTCTCTGGTCAGAGGGGAGGGCCAGGCAGCCTGAGTTGTGGTCCTAAGCCCCAGTGTTCTCTTCCTCACAGGTTCCGGGTGACACACATTGAGAAGCGCTATGGACTACATGAGCATCGTGATGGTTCCCCTGTGGATAGGAGCTCAGGCTCTGGTGGGGGGCAGGACCCAAAGGGTGGTCAAGGGTCCGGGGTAGGCCAGCCCAGGGCAGGGATGCCTGCCATGGAGAGGCTGCCTCCTGAGGAGCTGCAGCCCCAGGCCCTCGCCAGTCCCCCAGTGCAGAATGGAGGACTCAGGGACACCAACCTTATCCCTTGTGCTCATGAGGGGAACCCTGGAACCTCTGCAGAGCCAACACTGGGGGCCAGAGGGAGAGGCCCAAGCCCAAGGCTGCTCAGTCAAAGGGTCAGTGAACAGCCAAGCAAACTGGACACCTCAGATCAACAGGTATGAAGACATGGCAAGGGCTGCAGTGGGCTACGTTTTATTGTGCACTTCTTTGGGGATCACTGGTAATGACCCTGTTTCTATTGTTGACACCTCCCCTTTCTCCCAGGCATCTCCATCACAGGAAGCTGAGGGTATATGAGGTGAGTCTTCCTGAGCCCCAAATCAAATGACCTTGTCCCCCAACCTAACTCCCTAAGCTCATCAGCTGTGGTACAAATGCCTCAGCTGGGGGTGAGGAGTGAGTATGAACTCCAGGGGATAAGGAAGGACCTAGGAAAAAGCTGAACAGGATAGAGCTTCAACAGGAAGCAACACTGTTCCTCTTCCTCTCCTCCAAGCCTCTTCCTTCATTGTACTGATGGACTACCAGCGGGCAGGCCAGGGGGTGAGTGGACATGAAGGCCCTCCCCTTCACTGGATGGCACTGCCCCCCCAGTTGAGGGCCCAGCTCTACTTCTACCTGGAGTTGCATGGTCTCAGCCTGGGGGACCACTGGAAAAGTTATCCACACTCCTGGCCCTGTACTCTTTTCCACATCCCTTACCTGCCAATAGGCCACCTGGCCTGCCTTCCCCAACACCTCGCTCCACATGCTAGAGTGTGGCAGCTGGGACCAGGCCCCTGCCCTTGGTGGGCCCTAAAGCAATAGCACCTTAGGTATCCTGCCCTCTTGGCACAAGAGGTCCAGGCCCTGACTTGGCCTTCGTGCCCTTTATTCACTGTCAATAAATCTGCTCAGATCATTACAGCTGCTTTGCATACTGGCTCCAGCTCCTTGTGATTCCCATGGCCTGCTCTTCTCCTGGCCCCAACCCCAGTGACCCTGGCATCCAGAGTGGGATGGGCCTTACAGCCAGAGTGGAGACAGAGATGGGTCAGAGCCATTCAAGACTTTAGAGGGTGATTTGGGGGTATTTCACCAACCTAGAGATGGGGTGATGGCAGAAGACAAAGGGGTAGTTCCAGCCCTAAAAATGGCAGGACAATGGAGAGAGGAACTGGGTTCTAGTCCCAGGAAAGGGGAAAGAAGTTTCTACCCCTGGAAGTGAGAGTAGATATGGGGGAGAGTCCAGATTTTGGCTGTGTCGCTCCAGATCATTGAGGGGTGGTCTGAAAGCATGGAGACAGGGGCAGCAGCATCACTGGGGGGCAGTGATCCCCATGGCTTTCAGGTGAGAGAATCTGGATGGCCAGGGTCCGGGGCTTTAGCCGGTGGGGGAGGTGGTGGCCGCATCTGTAGGGAACATACAGTTAGTGCTCTAGAGTCCTCCCTTAGGGTATCCCTGTCCATTCCCTCAATGCAGCAGAGAAAACAGGACCAGTTAGAATGAACCCTTTGCACACAACCTCCAAGACAGGACCCTTACCGGCCTGAGTCGAGGTACCATTGTGTCCAGGAGTCCAGGGTAGTCCAGGGCTGTGTCTAGAAACAAAAACCACAGTCAGTTTAGGTTTTGGTTTTGATGCTGCATCTCTAGCATTCAGGATAGTAACACTCTATAAGTATCTATTGGACTAACAAATCGTTACCAACCTAAGCCATAAACTGCATTAATCCATCCATCTTTAGCAAGTATTTATTGGGCAACTGTTATGTGATCATATGTGATAAGGTATCAAAAAAGTCAGGTAGGATACACAGCCCTCCTCCCCTTCCAATGCCACTCAGAAACCCAATAATGAAACATCAAAAATACAATGGGCTGGGCATGAGGACACATGCCTATAAATCCCAGCCACTTAGAGCCTGAAGCAGGGGGATTGTAAGTTCAGAGCCAGCTTGGGCAACATAGCAAAACCTTGTTTGAAAATAAAAAATAAAAGGGCTGTGAGTGTAATGCCCCTGGGTTCAATCCCCAGTGTTGGGGCTGGGTGGGGAGATGACAAAAAAAAAAAAAAAAAAAACACACAATGAACTAGGGTGCTGGAAACGGTGGTGACTCCAGGACGGTCAGGGAGAGACTCTGGAGCAGGTGGAAGTAGCAGAAAGTTTTAGGAAAGATGGGCATTCCAAGAGAAGAAAGGGAGAAGTGGGGCTGGGGAAGTAGTCCAGTGGTAGGATGCTTGCCTAGCAATGGCCAGGTCCTGGGTTCCATCCCTAGTACCACGACAACAACCACCAAAAATGCCACAAGGGGAAAGGAACACACAAAGCTAGGTATTTGCATGGCCCAATGACACTAAGAGCAAAGGCTACACTTTGGGGAAATGGGAGAAAAGGTAGTTAATTTTAAAAACAATGATTAAACAGCTACTACTTGCATGCTTCACTGTGTCCCAAGCACAAGGCTGTATATACCATAGGTATCTTTGTAAATTCTTATAATCATCCAATAAAGTTGTACCTTTGACCTCACTTTATAAAGGATATAAAAGGATGACCAGACAGGTTAAATATCCCACATCAAGTCACATACCAGGAAGTGACAGAACAGGATCTGATCCAGGCCAGCCTACTGGACCCTACTGCGAGGTACACTCAGGCTACATAGGGAAGCATGACCTGAGAGGCCAAGCTTCCTTCTTGCCATCTCTTATTTTCCAGGACCCACAATTCTCTCTACTCACCCCCAGGCAGGACAAGTACAGGAGGTCCATCCAAGACAGAGGTGGGTGCAGGAGGGGAAAAGCTGGGAGGTGAAGGAGATGGCAGCATCTGGGACCAGGGTGGACACAGTTATTCCTGGAATGTGGGGAACTTTCACTCTTTTCTTTCTTTTTCTGTTTTTCTGGCCCAGCAGTTCTAATTGCTGGCTTTATTAGTTATTTGTTGATGCACATCATATTATTCCAAGCTTTAGCTGCTGATAGCAACAAATGCTTCTCTCTCAGATACTAGTTTGGCTTTGTTGTTGTCTCATGTGGAGCAGAGCTTGAACACACATGCTAGGCACACTGGGCATGCTATGCCTGCCCACACTGAGCTACAGCCCCAGACTTGCTGAATTAGTTTCTGTGGGTCAGGAATGAGGCTCAGGACTCTACCCCTATTATTTCTAGTCATGATAATGAGCCTGCTAAGGTAGGTATTATCTCCATTTTACACATGAAGAAACAAGCTCAAAGAAGTTAAGTGACTGCCCAAGGTCATGCAATGGAAATGTGAACTCAGGTCTATCTAACATTAAAGTCTTCCAAACTCCCATGAAGTCTGCCTTGGTTTTCATTTTTCCCAGCCAAAGGAGATGGAAGGAGTGAGGTAACCATCCAACTCAGAGATACCTGGGGACCCAGGGAAAATGAAGCCTCACCTGTTCAGGGTCAGAGAGTTCAGGGGGGCCAGGGGGCCCAAGCAGCTCCTCCACAAGTAGTGAAGGGAAGACCCCAACATGGCCCCCAAATTCTCCTCGCCAGAAGCCATCATCCACTCCATCCTGGGCCCGGGGCAGCAGGCGGATGAGGGCCCCCTCAGGAAAGCTCAGCTCTTCTTCACTTTGGCCAGTGTAGCTGTACAGGGCTCGGGCCAGGAATGCTGTAGAAGCCCAGAAGAAATGGTAAGAAAAGGAGCAAGATGGTGGTACCCTAGATTCGTGATAACCAAGGCTATAAACACCTAACAATTTCTCTCCATATTCAGTACCCCTGGACCCAGAACTCTCTTTTCTTACCTGTGGGCTCTGCCCCTGAGGGATTGTCATTGTCCTGGCTGCTCTCAGGAATGGAGAGATCCGGGAAGTTGAGATACCGCTCAGGGACAAAGCCTACTTCACCATGCTGGTTCCGAGCCTGCTCACCCAGCAATGCAAATGGAAATCAGACTCCCCTCAGTAATCCATGGCCCTGGATCTTCTCCATTCAGGCTTTCGGCTCCGCCTGGATGGGTCCTCGGGAGCCATGGAGAAGTCCTTCCACTGCCCCAACCCAAGGTTAGAATCAGGATCCCATACGCACCTTGACCCATTCGTCAGCATCTCCCTCCTCAATGACCTCCAGCCATTCACCCTCCATGATGGTCAACTCATCCTCATGCCCTGCCTAAAAGCCCACACGGATGGATTCAGGATTTGGCTGTCCCCTACTGTTACCCACTCTGAAGTCCCCAGTGCCATTCATACCTGATAGCCAAACACCACATGTGCAGGGCAGGGGAGTGACCTGGTGGCCAGGGCTGGAGGAGCAGGCTCTTCAAAAAGCTCCCCTGTCTCCTCACATTCATCGAAATCAGAAAGCTCAGCATCCTCAGCCTAGAGAAGGGAGAGGACACACATAGTTATGGGGCCTCACTCCTCCACCCTATCCCTAAAGGACACCAGGAATCCTCCTCCAAGGTAGCACCACCATCTCTCATTGCCAAAATCACCAAGAGCAGAATAATACTAAGTAATACCAACTGAGTGTTTGATATGTGTCCAGCACAATGCCAAGTATGTTACATATATTGTTGCATTTACTCTTCATAATAGCCCAGTTTTACGAACCTCATTTTACTTTTAAAGAAACAGGTTCAGAAATGTTAAGTCATTTAACAAAATCACACAGCCAGCAAGTGGAGTGGCTGGTACTCAAACCACTTTGACTGCTTCCTGAACCCGAGTTCTGAACCATTCATTATACCACAATAGTTTATTGAGGACTTTCTGTGCCAGAAACCATGCAAATAATTTACGTGAATCATGTCGTGTAAGTCTCATAACAGCCCTCCAAGTGACTGCTCTGAGTCCCATTTTAGAGAGTCTGCCTTCTACTGCAAAGTTTTGCCCTCCTGGGTGTGTATGGCTGGGGCTGGGCAAGTGCTCACCATAGGAGAGAGGTCCCTCTGGGACAGCCGAGCCTCACTGAGCCGTCGCTCCCGTTCCACCTCATCCTGGGCCTGGGTCATAGCTGGCTGCAGCCAGTGCTGCACATCCAGGCCAGCGCCCTGCAGCAGGGCCAGCCGGGCAGCCCCCTTCACCTGGCTCACCTAGCATGAGGAGGAAGGGAGTTGGTGGAACCCGGCCAACTGTGCACTCTGTTTCCTTCCTCCCATCAGGAAGAAGAGTGGGCTATCAGAGAAGGAGTCTCAGGCGCTCTAAGCCCAGGGCTGAGCCTCACCTGCGCTCGCCGGATGCTGTCCTTCACTTCCTGCAGCCGCTGCTCTATGCCCAGAGCCTCACGCTCTGAAGCCTGCTGCCGCCTCTGCTCTAGGCGCTGCAGCACCTGATAGGGAAGGGGGAGCCAGGTGGAGCCGCGGTGGACCAGAACTTACTCTGGGCCTGGTTCCTTGCTAGTTGAATCACTTGCATTGTCATTTAATCTTCCCTATGAAGTGGGTGTTACTATTGGCCACACTTTAGTGATGAGGAAACTGAAGTCCAGAGAGGTGAAGTCACTTTCTTACTCAAGGTTACAGAACTTGAAAGCAACACAAGGCAGTTTGAGTCCAGGTTAGCCTAGCCCCAAATGCTGCGCTTGTAACTACTGTGTCACACCGTGGTTAAAATATCCTTTCCTCCCCTCTTGCCTCCCCAAGGACTTCAAGGATCCCCATTCCTCAGCATTTCTTGCCTACCCCCAACACCCGCACCCCCACCTCACCCGATGCCCGTGGTGCTGGATTTTGTAGTCACGGGCAGCTCGGCTCGTCCAGCGCTGGATCTCCTTCTCTAGGCTGCTCTCCCCAGCTGTGCCTTGTGCCCCCTCTTCCAGCACGCACACCTGAATGGGATGGGTGGGTTCTGAGACTGTGCCTCTTCTCCAGTTCCCTCCTTTATATCTCTTTTGTCTTGACCTCCAGGACAGGAACAAAGAGGTGGGGGCACATGCCTATGTCTGTGGACACGGATATACACATAGAGTGGCACAGAGACAGAGTCCTAGGAATGTGATCCCAGTAGAGGAACAGTGATGGACCGGAGAGGACAGAGCAGTAAAGAGACTGAATGATGAACTAAGGTGTGTCTGTGTATCGTGGTAGGAGGGAGAGAACTGGAATTCTGTGTCCCAGGTTTAAGAGCAGATGAGTTAATAGAGGGTAGTTTTGTTTATATTTGGCCATCTTCCAACAATCAGGGAAGTCTCACCTGATCAGTCCCTGCTGGCTGAAACTGCTGAGGTGGGGTGGGCGAAAATGCTCCAGGCTCCTGAAGAAATAGCTTCACATCTTGCTCCCAGTTTACCTGGGGCAGAAAAAGGCATGATCAACCACTCACCAGCCCCCTCTCCAATCTTGTCCCCAGTACCTCTAGGAGAAAGAGGACGAGGTGCAAAGGAAAGGAGCAGAAAGATCTCTAGGGGAGCTCTCATGGTCCGGCCCTCACCTGGGATGTGGCCTGGCCCCCGTGACGGGCATGCTCCAGGACCATCTCTGCGGCTTCCAGCTCAGTGCGGCTCAGTAAGGTCAGGGGATCCCTCAAGTGTTCGGACAGCTCGCTGACCAGGGGCTGAAGAGAAATCCAAGATACTGATACCACCCTTCCCCCAGGCCTCTACTGCAAAGCAGGGTCTCTGTCCAGGGTCTGGGCGAGGGATGGCCATGAGGGATGGTAAGGAGGGAAGGAGTAGAACATAATTACTACTTCTGACGTAGGCCCTCAGGCATGTATACTCCTTAACTATTTGTGTATTTTGTAGTGCTGGGGATGGGACCCAGGACCTTGTATATACTGGGCAAGTGCTCTACCACTGAGCTATATCCCAACCCCACTTAATAGTTTATAAAACACTCTTACACCATTCTCTTCCTTTAAACCTCATTAATGTATAAGGTAGGCAGAACCAGGTTAACCCTGGTGAGGAGTGTGGGGCTCAGAGGGGTTACATGCACTGTCCCATGTCAGACAGACAGCTAGAATCAGAACAAGAACCCAAGTATGTCTCTTTCCACTCTGAGCAAGCTAGTCTCTACCGTCAGCCAGCTTCATGGGAACAGGGAAGGAGAGGGTGGCCCTCCCCCTTGCAAGAGGCAGGGGTAATCCAGATTAGGACTCACTTTGAGCAGGGCTGGCAGTTCCTCCTTGTAGTAGTGGTCAAGGTGGGCATTCGTGGCTACCAAGTTGAGCAGGTATTCATTGCGGGCTGCTCTCAGCTGCTGAGAATACTGGACCGACTGGGCAGAAAGCTAAAAGTCAGAAAGAGGTGTCAACAAGGAGTCTTGGGTCCGAGGCCAATCAAAGCCAGACTGGCATGGGTTCCCGTATTATCAAATACTCACTATGTGTTTGGTACTACATAAAAAATCTCACAGACAACTCCTGTTCAAAACCTTGTAGTATAGGCATGTGGCCCACAACCTGCAAGTCGCATGCAGCCCTAAACAGCTAATCTTGCGACCCCATAATATTGTAAACCTTTAACATTATTATGTGGTTTCTATCGATATTTTTCATGGCTCAACTGCATGGCGCTCCAGCGTAGGCAAACAATGGAATGCTGTGTAGGGGAGAACGTGATGCAATGCTAATTCCTGCCTCCTGTGCCGGCCACACGGCTAGCGCATTTGTGAACAGCTACTTTCAAAGATGAAGCATACAGAGTAAGTGAATCCGAAGTTTCTGAAGAGCACCTTGAGAACTCGCTGAGTTGCCACCACTTACATCAAACCAGTCACTGATGCATTAGATTCCCAAAAACAATTTCAATATCCCACTAGTTTTACATTTATGTTGTCCTATTTTTAAAAAGGAAGTTTAAAAAACAAAAATAAAAAGGAAGCATATATATATAATATATATATTATATAATATATTATATATATAATATATATTATATATTATATATATATTATATATATATGCTTCCTTTTATATATATATAATATATTATATATATATACATATCCCAAGACAATTCCTCTTCACTCACTGTGGCCAAGGCAAGGTGAAAGATCAGATACTCATGCTCTAGTGGCTTATACATACATCTAAAATAAAATCCAAACTGTTCCTATCAGTGATTTACCAGGTCCAACATGAGCTGGCCCCCATCTCTCTCTTATAATTGCTTGTCCCTTTGCTTGCAGTACTCCAGGTACCCTGGCCTTCTCTCAGTTTCTCAAGTCTCCAAAAGCATTTCTACCTCAGGGCCTTTGCACTTACCATTCCTTCCCCCTGGGATTTTCTTCCCCTGTATCTTTGCATGGCTAGCTGGCTCCTTCTTGCCACTCAGGCTACTTGCTCAGAGAGGTCTTAGCTCTGAATTATATCCCTTTGTTGCCCTTCATCATGGCACCTGGTTTTATTTCCATCTTCATTTGATTATTTATATACTCTGTCTTCCTCAACCAGGCTGTGAGGGCAAGAACTCCCATAGTTATATTTTTCACTGCATCCCCAGTACAAAGATCTTCAAAAAGTACATAGTAAAGGAATGAAGAGGAAAGATTATTTCCACTGCTTAGATGAAGCAAATGAGGCTTAGAAAAATCAAGTTAGTTAACCATAATCACCCACCTAGGAAGTAGCAGATTCTGGACTCAACCTACTCTCTTATACCCCTGGATTCCAAACCACTGGACTACTCTGCCTCACTCCTGCTTTTTTCCAAACCTTGGTGCTCAGTTTCTGGAGACTGGTCCGAGAATGGAAGATCCCGTGGTCACTTCGATTCAGCCTGTGCAGGCGAGGGAGAGGGAAGGGCATCAGGCACAGCTCTGATGCTTTGGCTCCACGTCCCACCTCAGGCCTCCTCACCTCCCATGAGCCCACCTGGCCTTGACATCAGCTGCTTTCTCCTGTGCCAAGGCCCACACACGCTCCCGTTGCCCATACAGCTTCCGACTTCGGCTCAGCTCCCGGACAGACTGCAGCACCTCAGCCTGCGCCCTCTGGAGGCCCTCTGTTCCCTAGTGATAGGAACACACAGAGTCCTGACCCGGGCCACCTCCACGCCCCAACCAGCTCCTTCACCCCATACACTTAACCATACCTTCCTAAGCACCTGCTCCTTGGCACTCCGCCCTGTGCCCCCTGCTAGGTCACGGAATCGGTCAGACACCTGGAGTCGAGTTTGGCCTCCTGCCACAGTGGCATCCAGCAGGCAGCGCCAGGCAGCAAACACTGTCCTGTCCCTCCCCAGAGAAGGTCTGTGTTGAAGAGGGGAACACTCCACAGCCTCAAGAGATGCCCCCAATGCTGTTGGGAGATGAGTGTTTTCCCTTCCCCCCTTGTCTGGGAGCCCATCAATCGATCAGCCCATTAGCTCAGCCACAAGCTCACTCATGCCCTCCGCCTTCACCCACACTGTCCTTGCTGGGTCAGCTCCTCTCTCGCTGCTATGTCAGCTCTACCTGCAGCTCACATGCCCTGCCCCCTCACTAGCCCTGCATGCCCATGGGTCCTAGGGGCTGAGCTCCCCTTCACTTTCAGCCCCTGGGATCCTCTGCCTCCATGAGACCCACCTGCTGTCCATCTCTGCACTCCGCTGCCCTTCTCGCTTCAGGAACGGCCCAGCCAGCTTCTGTAGTGCCTGGTGAGAAAGCCATCACAGACTCAGTTCCCTCCTAGCCAACTAGGAGAACACAGAACCGCAGTATACCATTCTTTGGATGTAGAAGATGTACTACTTGCTTTGCTAAATGACTTTTACTTGTTACAGCATTTAATCCTTACAACAATCCTACATGAAAGTAAGGTATTATTGTTGTTTTGAGACAGGTCTCAATCTGTAGTTCAGGCTGGCCTTGAACTCACTATGTAGCCCAGGCAGGCGTCAAACTTGTGGCGATCCTACTGCCTCAGCCTCCCACGTGCTGGGATGATAGGCGTGCACCACCATCACCAGCAAAGGTTTTTTGGTTGTTTTTTTGTTTTGTTTTTTGTACCAGGGATCAAACTCACAACTTTGTGCTTGCCAGGCAGACACTTGTGCCACTGAGATATATCTCTAGCTCCAAATAAGGTATTATTATCATTCCCATTTCACAGAAAAAGAGTGAGGCCAAGAAATATTAAGTAACTTGTTCAAGGTCACACAGCTGGTAAGTAGCACAACAAAGATTTGACACAAGTTGGCCTGACTCTAGGCATTCATTCTTTTTTTTTTGGTACCGGGGATTGAACTTGCGACCTCACGCTTGCCAGGCAGGCGCTTATGCCACTGTGCTAAACCCCCAGCCCTAGGCATTCGTTCTTGACCACAGGGAAGGGTACACAGGGGGACAGAACAAGAAACAAGGCCCAGTGGAGCCCCATACCTGTCCATACTCCCGTTCAATGGCTGCCCTCTGCTTGCTGTAGGATCTGTGGAGATTGTCAAGTGAGGTGGCAATTACTAGTAGTTGGCCATGGTACCCCACCCTCAATCCTCTCTTCTGCTTAGGCAGGAAGAAGTGTGGGGCCAGTCCACAGTGTGGCCACGCTCAGAGGGAACAGGACTGGAGACAGTCCTTGAGATCACCTCAGGCAGCTGCGACACTGAGACAGGCTCACTCACAGCTCAGAGCCCAGCAGGATCCTCCCCACCCCTGGAGGCCCATCTGTAGGCTCGGAGGAGGTGAGGACTGATGGGGGCCCAGGTTCGGGCAGCCAGCTTTCCAGCAGCAGGTCTGGAAAAGGAAGGAGATTCTGCCCTAAGCTCGAGCGTGGGGTTGGGAGTGCGGTGTGGAGTCAAGGGTTTGAGGACCCTCCCCACGTGTTTACATGTATGCATTTCCAGTATCCAGAGACGCAGGCCTAGGATGAGGGTTGTGACTGGTAAGCTGGGGGGGCTCTCCGCCCCGCCACGCCCCCTCCGGACCCCGGCAGTAGGAGGCTGGGGGAGGAGAGGCGCGTGCCAGGCAGAGGCTGCGGCGGCGGCGGCGTGTGAAGGCGAGGGGTCAGGGGCTACCTGATGTCTTCCAACAGATCCGCCTCCCTCTGCTGCCGAGTCTGAAGGATGCTCAGCTGCTCAAGGAAGCGAAGCTTCACCTCCTGGGCCGGTTTCGCCTATGGGAGTCAGAGGAGGATGAAGATCCCCGGCGTGGGGACCTAAAAAACACTCCGCAGGGAGCGGTGAGGGGGCGGGGCCGAGGAGGGCTGAGTCGTACCCTCGGTTACTTCTGTATTAGGCTCTGACCGCTCCCCGCCCCGGTTTCCTGCCCCTGGTTTCCCGCCCCGGGTCGGCGCCCTTTGGGCTCCCTTCGCTCCCGCGGCCCGCCAGGAGTCTCCATTCCCGATCCCATCTCACTTTTCGGGGCGGCGGCTGCATCTCCGCTCTGGCCCAGGCGGCCAGCGACTCGACTCCGGAACTCGGGCAGGCCCGGCCCACGACGGAGCCCCGCCCCTGATCTGGCCCGGTTCCGCCCTCGCCCCGCCCACGCCGGGTCCAGCTCCACACAAGGCGCAGAAGCGAGGGGGGCTGCACAGAAACTGAGACTGTGTCATTGCTGCGACTACCCGGGAAGGGCCCGGGCCGCGGGGTGGACGCAGCGTCTGCTGGGAGGTAGGGAGAGCCCTGGTCTTCTGAGTGAAGACGCCTAGCTTCTATTTCTAGGGTAGCCACTGATTCAGCCTGTAATTATATCTAGTCATTCATTTACATCTGCATATCATCAGTCCTAGGACTGTGGGTGAGGAATGGCAAGAAATTCAAAAGGTGACCAGGGAAACTGAGTCACGGACACCTGAGCGGAGATGCATCTGACGAAGGGAGATAGGGCTGGTTCCATACCTTTTCCTAATTCCTGTTAAACTGGAAAAGCAAGCGTCAACAGGTTGAGAAAGATGCCTGGAGCCAAGAAGGAACCAGGCCCAGAGGAAGAGACAGGTATATCCTGGGCTCCACTGAACACTACCCGATACCAATGAGGGGCAGGAGCTTGGGTGATACACGTGGGGCCTTATGGCACAGTTAGCTTTCAGGAAACTTCAGGTTCTGCTCTCCAAGATCTACCAGCCCTGACACTACTTTCTAACAACCCTCACACCCTTTCCTCATCCTCCTCACCTAAGCCTCCTTAGCGTACATCCAGGTCCCCACACCCATGACATGGCTCAAAACTCCAGATTCACAAATTCAACCACCACTGACCCCTCCACTAGTGTTTAAATAAATACTCAGATTTTTAAATCAACCCCTTCAACACGATCTTCCCTCGGGTAATATGTTAAGTGGTAACACACTCCCTACAGTTAGGAAAGTCAAAACCCAGGAGTTGATGTGCCCTTTCTTCTACCCCCATATTCCACCCATCAACAAGTCCTACAGGTTCTATTAAAAGAAAAAACAAACATAAAACCCCAAACCAAAAACATGCTCCTATTGATCCACTTTCTTCAATTTCCAAGACCACCATCCTAGCCCAAGGCTCCATGATCAGTTTTCTGGTCTAATATCTGGTCTCCTTGCTTCCAGGTTTCCTCCCACAACACACTTTACAAAGCAGCCAATGATTGATTTCTTTTTATTTTTGAACGGGAAGTAAGATCTCATCCTTCTCTTGCTTAAAATGCAATTGCTTCAAAATAAAATCCAAATGCCCGAAATCCAAATTGAACCCATGACCTACAAAGGTTGTGACAGGCCCCTACTGGCCTTCCCATTCCCCTGGTACTCTTCTCCCACTTGTCACTTGCTGTGCTCCCCTACTCTAGCCTCTTTGCTGTCCCCCAACAGGCCAACTCTCTTCCCACTGCACAGTATTTGTGCTCTTTCTGAAGCTCCTTTTCCCAGCACCCCACTTGTCTGGACTCTTACCCTTGTTTTGGCTCCTCACAGAGACCTTCTTTCCCCATCCATCCACTCAATGTATAGGCTGCCTGCTGTCATTCATCACTTGATTTATTTTCTTCACTGCACTAAATTCACTTGTTCCTATGATTGGGTATTTTCTGTTTTTTTCTTTCTCCTTTATAGTGGGGGCTTCATAAGAACAAGGACTTCATTTGGACCTGATACCCAAAACATATTTGTTGATTGAATGAATGAATGAATGAATGAATAAGACAATGGTAGCCTTTTGGTTCCAGGGTTTATTAATAGTGACCTACTCTTTTACTTATTTTTTGGCTCTCCTTACCCCAGCTCCTAAGCTCAATCAATTCCTCCGTCCCAGGGCTTCGATGTAGTCCTGGAATGTAGGGAGTAGGATATGATAGCCTTGGACATCATCCAGGTCTCTGGCTTGCAAACCTGTTTGTCTCTAATGCAAGTAAAACCATCCTTTTATTGCAAACTTCTCTCATAACTCTTACATATCAACTATATAAAGCAAGAGTTGCCCTTGTTGAGAGAAAACATGGGGTTTACATCCCAGAAACACAGTTTGGTGTTCACTCCTTATTTCAGTGACTTCATGATACAGATAAGTGCGCTGAGGCCACCCAGAGGAGTTATGACCTGCCCTGACAGCCATGGCTTCTGGGGTCCTCAGACCAGTGCTTCTTCCATAGCACCACACTGGAGTCGAGTCTTTCCAGCCACAGCAGAGGAAGATCCCAACAGTGTCTGCCATGGTGAGCGCCTAAGTCCTCCTCTGGATACCTACCCCCTTGGCTGCTGGTCCCAGGGTCATGTCAGAGGCTGGCTGGAAGGCAGACCGGAAGTGCAGGGGGATTCAGAGGGGAAGTCAGGTGTCTGTGTTGCAAGACCATTGGGGGTAGATGACTGGGAAGGGTTTGCTGGACATACAGTGGTCTCTCCCTTCCTCAGAATGAGGTTGTTGAGTTCCTGGAGCAGCTGTTCCTCCAGAGACCCCTGTGCCTGAGGACTGCTTTTTGAAGGGGGGCCTGCAGGGGGCTCAGGTGGCCTCTCCTCCCAGCCTAGGGTGCTTGTCTTGGAGAAAAGGGGTTGATCAAAGGACCTCTGGCTGGGGAGCGGGCTTTCTGGCTTGGCTGTCCATTCCTGTGTGGTTGAGAAGGATGTGGAGATTTCCTTGGTGAGCTCCAGGAAGTCCCCTACCTCCTCATACACCGGCTCCTCATACACAGGCTCTTCAAGCTCCTCTTGCTCTTCCACAGACCCCTGGGATGACTTCATCGGCTATACGGGAATGGGGTGGCAGGGGGCAGGCACAGAGTTATTTACTGGATTATTAATCACTAACGTTTATTGAGCTCTTCCTCTAGGCCAGATGCTGCAAAATCCTTGGCATGTATGTTATCACAATAACCTTATGCAGTGAGTTTGCTGCAAAAAAATCGAACTGGGTTGCAGATGGGTTAAGTTGCCCAAGGTCACACAATGAGGGAATGATAATCACAGGGCTTAAACTCAGATGTGTCTGGCTCCAAAATGCATTCACTTAACCAGTTTCCTTGTATTTCTCAGATTCCATGACCACTTTCTCCTTTCCGCATGGCGGCCTACCATCCCTCATTTTCCTCATTCTTTCTGACCTCCTCCGCCCACACACACCCTAATGGCCTGCGTCAGGACAGACTCAAAGAGCACATCCAGGACTCAGGCGGCACAGAGAAACACAGGACTGGCAGGCACAATACTCACAAAGAACATGGACAGGGTCCTCCGGTTGTGTAGTCGGCGCTGGGCACATATAGGATGGGGATGAGAGGAGGGAAAAACAGATACAATGAGGCCTGGTAACAGGAGGGGGGGTAGAGAGTGGGGGCACAGAGAAGGTGGACAGGAAGGTCACTGTGGGCAGAGGGGAGCACCAGACTTGCAGGCACACCACTCCCTCCTGGAGTTTGACAAGGGTGAGGACATGGACCAGGTAGGGGATAAGGCTGGTTGGCGTGCAGTGGAGGGTCTCACCAGGGTCTGATTGGCAGCGAGGAGGGTAGCTCCACTGTCATCCCCACGGATGGGCAGCAAGGGCATAGTGCCAAACTTCTGACGGGCGAGATCAGAGGAGGAACGACGTCTTAAAACCACTGGCTGGTGGTCATCATGCTAGTAAGAGATTGAGGGGTTGGCACCAGTGAGCTCTGGAGGTAGTGAGGGGTACGTCTGGGCCCCAGAGAGATCCAAGACCCAACCTCAGCCTTTTCCTTCCCTCACCTGAGCTTTAAGGATGCTGGTAGTCCAATCCCACATCTCATCCTCATCAGTGCAAGCCAAGTAGCTGCAGGTGATCAGAATGGAATCAGTGGGGAAAAGAGGTCATAGCTATAAGGATGAAGGAATGGAGGAAGGCAGGGTACTAGGCTGGGCCAGAGGAGGAGCCAGGCTAGGAGATACTCACAGGTGCATCTTCTCCAGTATCAATGTGAAGCCCCACCTGAGATGCAAAGGAGACCAGTGATGAGGTGACCATAAAGGCCAGAGGGATGATGGCAGGAAGGCCCTAGAAATATGGGCTGGGAAGAATACTCACGGTGTTGGAGGCTTTAACTTCTTGCGGATTCCTAGGTAGACTTTGGCACTCTCCAGAGGCCATTCTCGTTCTGGTTTAGAGCTCTGAGAACATGAACAGAGTCACAAGATTGAGAGGGGAGAGAAGGTCATGGTTAGGGAGGTCAAGAAGCTCTGGAAGCGTCTGGGGATGTGATCACAAGGCAGCGGGCAAGGTCCAGGAAGCTGAGGGTTAATGAGAGCATGTGAGGCCAAGTCAGAGCACGGGGACCCTATGGCTCCTGCTACATGGCTTCTCTGAATCCCACTCCTCCAGCCCCAAGGCCTCACCCTCTTCTCTTTGAGCAGCAGCAGACAGCGGTCACGAAGCAGAAAGAACCTCTCCTGGAAGCGGTTTCCCAGCAAGCGGGGCGGCTCTTCCCGACATCGCAGCAGCCCCACCCGTGGGCTCTCACGCCGCACACCTAGGCACAGAAGGACAATGCTGGGTGGAGGACCTTAGAGGAGGCCTGGGGGAATGCTGGGGTGAGGAAGGCTCACCTGTGAAAAGGCAGCCAGCCTGGGCCAGGGAGACTTTCTTCAGAAGCAGAGAGGCTGAACAGGGCTCTGGAAGCTGGCACCACTGCAAGGCCTGCTCTAAGACCTTTTCCTTGGGGTGCAGCGGCCTCTCTGAAAAGGCAAGGTGGGGACAAATGTCAATCAGAATATCCACCCAAAGCTTGGAGTGCCCAACTCATCTCCTAAAAGTCATGCATGCGTGCAGCTATTCAACTATCCAGCTGCAGACATTTACTTTAGCACCAGCTCTACGCCAGGCACTGTACCAGCCCATGAGTGCAGCAGTGAACATGTTATACATCACCTGTCTTCACAAAGCCACAGCCTAGAGGGGAAGCTGACTACCAACAGGCAACAGGCAAGTAAAACGACTACAAACCATTCATGGCTTTGAAAGAAACAACAGAGAGAGAGAGAGAGATAACAGGAGAACAGTTGAGGTAAGCTAGCCAGGTAAGGCCTTTCAGAAGTTGCATTTAAAGATGAGACTCAGTGATCTTCAGATTAGGAGGAGAAAGCCATGCTAATATCATGCAATATCTCACATGGGCAAATATCAAAATAAAGGCCTTGAGCCTTGGAGAAGGAAACAACTAGTGTGGCTGCAACAAAGAGGACAAATAAGAGAATGGGTGACATTAAGAAATGAGGTCTGAGAAGTTGGAAGAAGAATTCCCAGAGAGCCTTACAAAACTGGATAAACTTCAGGGGCATTTGCAAGTTGGGAGGTGGAACCCCAGAAAATAGCTTGAGTTTTTTGTTAGGGAAAGAGTCTAGGAATCAAGATTAGCCTTACATATTTTAAGTTTGAGATACTCATGAGAAACGGAGGTAGTAAGTAGGTAATTGGATACATGAATCTGGAGTCATAGTAAGTCTGGGCCAGAGATAAAAAATATAGGCATCAGCTTATTAGTGGCATTTAAAGCTATGGGAGACTGGAGTACATCCAGGGAGAACTATAGATAGAGAAGAAGAGACGGCCCAAGGGCCCTCTAACCCTTGGAGTCTTAGCAAAAAGTGAAAAGAAGCCTCCTTGGAGGTAGCAGGGAAGTCAAGAGGTTGTGAGGTTCACTCAAGCCAAGAGAGAGGAGTACTGAGGAGTGGGCCCACTATTTGAAAGTGCCCTCACAGGGATGAGTGGATGATATGGTGTCCACGGTTTGGTAGCATGGAAGTCATTAATGACCTGGACCACACAACCACAAAACACACGCACACACATATACACATGTGCTCTTACTCACCAAGCTCCCCATGCTCGAGGACCTCAAACATCACCCACAAATCTGTCCCTGCTGCTGTCCCTCGCATCTCCAGTACCTGGTTAGTCAGCTCCTCAGCAGTCAGTGTTGGGGACACCTAAGATCCACGCAAGAGCGGAAACCCCAGCTGGTCAAGCTCTACCGCTGTCCCCCAGCATCCCCGTCTCTCCTCCTCAGTCTCCTCCCCACTGACCTTCAGGGTGACACAGCTGTCTGGGAGCTGCTGCTCTATATAAACCTCCATGATTAGGTCTCCAGCCTGGGACAGCTGAGGGAGGGATAAAGGAGGACACAGAGGATGCAAAAACACTGAGGTGAGAGGATTCCTCATGTGGCCTCATACACACCAACCCCCACAAAGGTCTCCTCCCAACCTTCACCCCAATACCACTTGGGCTTTTCACAGGGAAAACTCCAGGAGTGGGTGCTACCCAAGGCAGTGTTTAGATGACAGGTTTCGGCACAACTTCCTGGCTTCCAACTCTGCCACTCACTACAGCATCTCCTTGAATAAGTGACTCTTAGCCTCAGCTCTTTATTGAAATAAAGTGAAACTATCTACTCCATGGAGTTGCAGGATGCAAAAATCAGATCAGAGGTGTCTGGAATGTAAGAAGTCCTCCGCTGACGCTTGCTATTGTAGTTGTTATTCTCACCCAGTCTGACTTTGCTTTTTTGTTGTTGTTAATGTACTAACAACTGAACTCAGGGCCTTCACACCGACCTACATCCCCGGCC
>PVJX010004203.1:84710-97718 GCA_004027295.1 Dolichotis patagonum
TAATGAAGAATGCTTGTGGTGGAATGAAGCAAACCCTAAACAAAAGAACTGTCCAACACGTCCCTCCTTCTCCTGTCTCCCAAAGAGCTGAGGGTCTGTGTGCAGAAGGACAGGCTGAAAAGGAAACTTTAGCTTCCCGTCTTGATGTCCCCTATGTCCCACTCAAGAGCCTCAGGTCAGGGCAAATTACCTGCACATCCTTCCAGGTGGTGATAAGACTGACCTCCAAGTCAATCTGAGCTACCTGGTCAGAATCAATCTGTGAAAGAGTCAAAAGTTGATGGGGGGCTGCTGGGAAAGGAAGGCAGGGTAGACCTCCAGGTTAAGGAGAACCCGGATAGAACAAGGGTGGGAGGTCCAATGAGCTAAACGCTTATGGGGTGCGGATGAGGAGAGTGACATTGTACAAGAAAAAGGCCAGGACTCTGCGAGTGGTTGCTGGGCTGGGCAAGGGCTTGTTGGGTCTCTGAGTCCCACAGGAGCAGGAGACGGGTTATAGGTCAGGGCCCGGGAAAGCCTTACATCGAAGACCGAGACGTAGCCATCGATGAGCTCCTGCAGCACCCGCACCTCATGCTCCCCCCGCCCATCTGTCTGAAACACACTGGGTGCAAACAGCAGGGCCAGGTTCCGGGTGCACATCTGGTTCAGGGCTGCGCACTTCTGCACCCTGTAGAGAGGTATAAGGGTCACAAGGAATGCAGTTTGTATTCACCCTTTTGCCAGTACATACACTGATTCTGCGTACTTTAAGCCCATACACTATGCCAAACGCTAGGCTAAGCACTTGGGATACAATAGTAAGACACAGACAGCTTGAAGTTTTGGAGAGTAGGGGAGACCACTGAGGCAGGGATGATTGTAAATCCAGTAGATGCCAGCAAACTATTTTTTTTTTTTTTGTACTGGGGATAGAACTCATGACCTCACACTTGCCAGGCAGGCACTTGTGCTGCTGAGCTAAATCCCCAGCCTGGTGCCAGCAAACTTTTTATGCAAACGGAACACACAAAATATTTTAGGCTCTCAAGCCACATAGAAAATATACAAAGGGGTGCATGTGGCTTTCTGCTTTATGTGCAATACTTTATTTACCAAAACAGACAGTAGCATGTAGTTGGCCAACCTCTGAAATTTGTGTGACCAGAACAACATGGCCAGGGATTCACTCCAATTCACTCAAAGGTCTCTCTCTCTGACAAGTCAATCTGAGCTTTAGAGATCTGGATGACCCTGTGACTGATAAAAGTCTGTATCTTGTTCATCTTTGTATTTCTTATATCTAACCCTTACCTGACACAATAATAAAACAGAAAAATACTGATGGCTAACAGTTTCTAAAGACTTACTATATATATGTATGTCAGAGGCTGTACTTAGAACTTTGCATGGATAATCTCCTTTAACTGTCAACCTATGAAGTGGATGTTATTCATTACATCATCTTTCTTTTAGAATCAAGGAAGCTGAGGATCAAAGAGAACAAATAACTCACTCAAAATCACACCGTTAGGCTGATGGAGCCAAATTAAAGGCTAGGTCTGCCGGACCCCAAAATCCATTCTTGGAACTTTACATTATGACAGCTTCACTTATCAACTGTCTATGGGATGAATGAATAAATGAATGGCACTGTGGAGTTGGTTGAGGTGGTGAAAGGTCCAGGAGGTGCCTGCAGAGGCCTGGCATACTGACCGGTACAGATGCCCGATGAGGGTAGCCAGTGTGCGGCGGTTGACCTGAGGCAGGCAGCCAATGACTTCCTTGTATTTCTCTAGGCGTTGGTTCTTTTGGGGTAGCTCTGGTGATAGAATGGAGGAGGGTGGGAGAGGATCCAAGAAGGGAGAGCAAGGGGCTGGAGTGCAGGAAGGGATTTCTAGAGACACAAACGTAGGCTGAGTGTATCTCCGTCCCGTCCCCAACCCGCCAGGCGTATCTCCCAGGGTGGCGAAGTTTAGAGAAGGAAGCTGTCTACTTCCACAAAAGAGCCTCATGGATTCTGGTGGGGGAGGTGGGGATCCCCAGTTGGGCCTTGGAGCACAGGGATGGTGGGAATACCAGCAGCCTCCCTCCAGCGAGGCAGCAACCGGGCAGAGGTCACAGGGTCATCCAGCTCTCGGAAGAAGCGTTTCAGCGTGTCCGTGACGTCCTCCACAAAGTGTTCCCCTGGCCGAAGCTTCACCGATCGTGCATCCCGCCGGAACTCAGCCAGGAGTCTCAGGCTGCGGGCCCGAGCACCCCCTTTCCGATACACACCTTCCAGCTGGAGCCCTAGAAACAGCCAGGAGTCTCTACCTTCACCATTGTGTAAAGACTCGCCACCCACCCAACGGCCCGCTGTGGCCCTCCTCCATGTTAAGTGGCTGAGGGAAAAGGGGGCCATAGAGGAAGATCCTGTGCCTCTATGGCCTGGATTCTCAGCTCCCTGCAGCAGTCTTCCTTCTCAGTCCTTTTGGGACTTCACAAACATGCACCACATCCCCACATGTTTCTCTCACTATCTTTATATTCATTGGTAAATTGAAACATTTTTCCCAGTACTAGGGATTGAATCCAGGGCCTTCACACAGTTAACATCCTCAGCACTTTTTTTTAGATTTTTGATGTTGAGACAGGGTCTTGCTAAGTTGCTAAACTGCTCCAGCTGGGCTCCAACTTGCAATGCTCTTGCCTCAGCCTCCCAGAGTGTTGGAATAGCAGACATATACCACTTTACCATATATATTTTTAAATGTTATTCTCAAATCAGATTATGGTTGATCTGTGTTACCCACAGATTCTGTATTTTAGCATTTACCTGTTCACTAAATTTTTTAAACCAGGAATTGAACACATGACTTCACACTTGCCAGGCAGGCACTGTACCACTGAGCTATATCCCAGGCCCCCGCTCACTAAAATTTCCTTGTTAACACTAAAACCAGAAAATTGTCCCTCACTATCCATGGGGGATATTTCAGCATCCATAGAAAATTCTACTACTACGATAACAATGGTATATAAATAGTTATCATACTTGGTTACAAAATGATGATAAGAAAAGTCTGCACAAGTTTGGTACAGATGCAGGATTTTCAAATACTTTCTGTCTTCTGTTGATTGAATACATGGATGCAGATCCCATAGACACAGAGGACAACTGTACGTCTGGTGCTCCCACAGTCATGTGAAGGGTACAGACTGAAGGGACACGGAGGTCATCCGCCCTCCACATGTTCCAAGCGAAGGTCTCGGATGGTATTAAAAAACGTCCTTTCACCATGTATTCAGTCACATTTTCTTGCTTTTCATTTCACTGTTTAAACTGGCCCTCAAGTGAAATGCCGCCTGGTGTTCCAAAGTGTGAGGCTATTGTGATGTACCTCATGGGAAACATCACATGTGTTAGCTGAGCTTCATTCCGGCACGAGTTATGTCGTTATTGGTGTTGAGTTCAATGTAATGCATCGGCTATGTATATTTAATAAGGTGTTTTTATACAGAAAAAATATACAAAACAAGGTTTTGTATTGATCGGCTGACGTAAATGCAGTAACCAGAAGTTCAGAGGAACCTAAACCTGTATCCCCCTTGGGGCAATGATTCAGTATTCACTAATTAAGTGTTTGCAGTGGCTTCACAGAACTTAACGCCTGCAAATAATGACAGCTGATTATATTTGTTTTCTTATTACCTGTCTCTCCCACTTAGTCTGTGTGCTTTGCGGGGCTTCCCCTGTACACTGCCAAGTCCCCAGTGTCTGGCACATGGCAGCAGCTCAACCAGTATCTGTGGAATGAATGTGGTGGAGCGAGACACTGCAGGAGACATATGACCGCCCACGCGCTTTCTCCAGGCCTCGCTGGGCCTTGGACCGAATCCCTTTGAACACAGCGGGGCTGAGAAGAGGACAGGGCAGCGAGTGAATGCAGGAAGTCACTGAATAGGCCATGGCTTCTGTGTGGAGAATGTCGTTAATCACTGGCTAGCAGAGCCCTTTCCTGGAGGGCGTGTGTGTGTGTGTGTGTGTGTGTGTGTGTGTGTGTGAGAGAGAGAGAGAGAGAGAGAGAGAGAGAGAGAGAGAGAGAGAGAGAATGCAGGGCCCTGTACTCTCCTTAGTTTTCGGTGAATTTTTCTCAAAAGTCCAACCTCCTAAAGAGTATTCACAGTGGAGATAAGATTTGTCTTTGGACCTTTTTTAGACTGGAGGACATAACCGAGGTCAAAACCCCACAAAAGGTTCTAAAGGATCACTTACCTAGCTGACTTTTTGTGCCTAGTAAATCGCTCACCCAGAATAATTCTGCTCAGATCTTCAGGGATTTTGCTGCCTGCACAGCTGGGCTCTTGCCTCAGTGCTGTCCCCTCCCGGTCTGCTGGTGCTCTGCATCTCTAGCCACCCCGCGCTGCTCCCATCCTCCGTGTCCAGGACCCAATACCAGCTGCCTCTGAACGCCTACTACCCGCCTGGTCCCGTGCCTATGGCTGACATGCATCACCTCACTGTTATGAATTGCCTCGCAATTAAGGACTGTGAGCCACATTTTACAGGTGAAGGAACTGAGGCTCAGAAAAACTTTGCCAGAGTCAGATGGCCAGTTAGTGTTAGTATCTGGAGGCAAAGGTCTTTCAGGTGGCTTCCCCCGAGCTCTTACTGAACCCTTGTTCTCCACTCCTTCCCCCTCACTGCCTCAGTGTCAACCAGTGGCTACTTACCATGCTGGGTGACAAAACTGATGCAGGCATCCACGATGATGGGGATGTCACCCCGGCTCATCTGCTGCTCCTGCAGCCCTGTGCCTCCCCCTCCGGCAGCCCCCTTGATGGCTATGTTCCACGCTGAGAAGTCCAGTCGTCCCTCTCCCTGAAGATACAGGGTCCTGGGACCCCAAGTGGCCCGTGTCAGAGCCAGCTCAAAGGTCCCCTCACTGAGAGGCTCATAAACCACCAGCAGGGGGCAGCAACATCCAACCCAGATGGTTCCTGACCGAAGGAAGCAACTTTGAGGAAGGAGGCACCACCCCGACACAAGGAGGAGGAGACAGTGGGCTGGGCTCCACAAAGCAGGGTAGGGGGTCCAGGGGCAAACGTAGGAGCAACATTTACCTTCCCGTGTCCACCAGGACCAAATGCTCCTTTTTGTCTGGAGTGCCAGCTGCAGAGACCACACCTGGGAGGAGAATCATTGGAAATTATTCTTGGTATCTTTAGCATAGTGACAACTATTTATTATGTGCTTAAGGTCCGTAGGGGTAAGGCTAAGAGCTCCATTAAATCCTTTACAATAAACCTAGCATGGTGGCACATGCTTGCAATCCCAGCCCTCGGGAGGAAGGACAATTGCCACAAGTTTTGAGCTCCAGGCCAGCCTGAGCTACATAATGAGTTTCAGGCCAGCCTCAATAACATAGGGAGACATTGTCTCTACATAAATAAATAAATAAATATCCTATGAGTTAAGTACTATTATCTTCATGGCACAGGTGATAGATACTGGTGATGTTATAGCTCAGAGAGTTTATTTGACTGGTCTCACATTGCTTGCTATAAAATAATAAAGCAAAGCCTGAATACAGATTTCTTGTCTCCAAAGTCCTAAAATGTTATCCCATCTCCTTTCTCTTTTAGCAGGAAAGACAGCAGAGTAGATACACAGTTCCCTCTCCCAGTTCCCAAACAGTAAGTGACTCCAAATAGTAATAGTATTTGTATAACCTTTACTGAGTACTTACAAGATGTGTCCGGCAAGGCTCTGTGATAAAGTGTTTATGTGGATTACCTTATTGGAACTTCACTGTGATTCTCTTAAGAAGGTCTTATTATCGTGCCCATTTTAAAGATGAGGAAACTAAGGCACAGGGAAGTTAAGTAACTTATCCAAGGGTACAAAACTAGGAAGTGATGGAGGTAAGGTCTCATTGTGCAGCTTAACTTCAGAGTCTGTGCCCAAAGCCACTCCTTTCTACTGTTTCCCATAACAATTCTCAAATAAAAAAAGGCCCACTCCCACCCACCCTTTAACCTTGTCCCCACCCCTGCTCACTGATCTCCTGTAGCCGCCGTAAATGCACCATGTCTTCAGAAGCTGGAGGGCCAGGGCCCGGTGCTGGACACAGAAACAGATGGTCACCACGAAGCAAGCCAAACGCTGACAGCCAGTCATCAGGGGCCAGGGTTGTGTGGGAAGGGAAACGCAGCCACAGGCGGCCCAGCCGCTGCAGCCCAGGCCCCAGCAGCTGGTGACAGCTCAGTGGGGAGAACCACTGTAGAGACAGGGGGAAGACAGGGAGAGAAGAGGGTGGGGTGAGTCAAGGGTGAGGGAGGGAAATGAGTGAGCAGATGGGGAGAAGCCAAGGAAGACATGAGAGAAAGCAAAAGAGGACGATGATAGGGGGAGAGAGCGAAGGGGGAGCCATGAAATGGATGGGGAAATTTTTGGTTTAATTCACTCCAGCCAACACAGAGAAGTCCCCTGTGTGGTACCCCTGAGCCCTTAACTGAGGTGCAGGGATAAGAAAGGATGAGTGACTAAAATGCTCTATCTGAAAAGTGATACTGCCTTGGACAATCCCATCTGCCCAGGGGACTTGCTCCCCATAGAGCAAGTGGTGTTTGAGGCTCACTTAAAGCAGTGCTTCTCAAACTACCTGTAATAAAGGACCAGGGCCTTTTCCTTCCTTCCTTTCTTTCTTTCTTTTCTTTCTTCCTTCCTTCCTTCCTTCCTTCCTTCCTTCCTTCCTTCCTTCCTTTTTTTTCAAGCCTTTTTCTTCTTCCTTTTTTTCAAATTCCAAGCTTTCACTAACCAATACTTTTGTTAAAAACAAGAAAAATGAATTGCCAAAAAAATTGAGATGAAAAGAACAGAGACATGTAAGCCTTTATCTTGTATAATTAGATTCAACACATGAAATTACTCGGCCAAACTGCAATAAAACATTTGAGATGCTTGCTCTCAAGTTCTTGCTTTTCCTATCATGGACCATGATGAACAGTCTGAGGACCAGTATAATATGACAGTCTTCACATTACACTTTGGACAGCCCTGCTTAAAGCATGAGATAGACTTCTGGAAAGTGTAGGTCAGGTAAGAGGAGACTCAGACATGGCTGAGGGGGTCACAACAGAGTCCCAAAGGAACATGGAGACTGTTAGAGTGAGGAGTCACAGGAGGGCTGGCAGAGTGGGTTGGGAGCCAGAAGAGTGTCAGCAGCTACAGAGGTGGCCTGGGGAGGCCAGAAGGTGGACCTCAGGCTTTGGAGATGAGGCGTCCCTGGTGAGCTTCATGCGGGGTCTCGGCTCAGACAGTCCGAGTAGAGGAAGGTAGATTAAGGGGTTAAGGAGCAACTGTGGGCTGCACACGACGTTCTTAGAAGCTGTCAGGCAGGGAAGGAAGGTACCAGGGTGAAAAGTTGAAGGCAGAGCAGAATTTAAGGAAAAGCCATTTTAGGATGGCAGAGATTGTCGTCATCATCATCATCACCACCACTATTATTATTTCAACACCCACGTGTGGAGGACTTGCTGTGTGAGGGCCTCACATGTCACTTAATCCTCATCTGTAGGGGCTGAGTGTTTTACACCCACTCTGCAGACATGAAAAACTCCCACAGTGCAGAGTTGTAGGACTCAAATCCCAGGATGTCTGACTCTGGAGCCTGAGCCTTTAATTCTGAGAATTGAGTCCAGGATAAAGAGATTGGCTTGTCTAGGAAGAGGAAAGCTGGGGCACAGGAAAGTAGCTTTGGGCCAGGGTTTGCTGCAGAACTGGAGGGCAGAGGTAAGGTACCAGGCATCAGGGGCAGCTTCTTAGGCGTCAGGGGCAGCTTCTCTCTGGGAAGAGGTTGGGGCACAGTGAGAAATGGGCACAAACTTCAGAGACAGAGGCTTGGCTTTAGTTCTGTGTTCTGCTACGCCTAGCTCTTTGACTAAGTGACTGCATAACCTCTAACACTTAGTTTTTTTATGTAGAAAGTATTAACAATATCTCTAAGGGTTGCTGTGAAAATTAAATGAGATATTAAAAGGGCAGCATTTAAGACAGGGCCGGGAACAGAATAAATGCTCAGTCAATTTCAGCTGTTTATTAGGGGATGAGGCGGGCGCAGCTATAGGAATATGAGAAGCAGGGTGGCAGCAGGTGGGGACAGGTAATCCATGGGCTCTTGGTAGGATCTCAGCTACCTCACCTTGCCCACAGCACTGATCCAGGCCTCCAGGCTGTCAGCTCCCTCTGTGCAAAAATGTTGGATCCTCCCTCCAGTGAGGATGAGCTCAAAGGAAAAGGGGAACCTGCAGAGGAGTCGAGGAAGGGAGGAGAATGAGGGTCTACTTGGCACTGTCAGGCTAGCGACTGGGAAGAGCGGGAAAGGCTGTTACCTGTCAAGGTCGCTTGGGTCAATGGGTGGGGGGCTCACGCCCAGACATACAACATCCTGGGGTTGGATGAGGCTGACGGGTTCGGGGCTGCTTTCTGATGCAAACATTTCCAGGGCTGCTCCCAAAACGCACCACAGCCGTGGAGGAGCTAAGTGGAAGAGAGATGGTCCAGGGGGTGGCAAGTCTATGCCCTCACTGTCCCATTCCATCTATTGGATATTATTACTATTGGATACCACTGATCTTGAGAGAGAGGTATTATACTCAGTCCTACTTTGCAGATAGGGGAGCAGAGGTTCAGTTTGAGTAGCTTGCTCAAGTAACATAGGTAAGAAGCAGACCTGGGATCTGCCCCAGATGGTGTGACCTCAGAAAAAAGGCCTGTAACTGTCATTCAGTGCTGCCACCTGTCACAGTCGCTCTTCTACCTCTGACACACCAGAACACTTCAGCATATGGCTCCACTTCCCCACCCTGGCCCGGTCATCCCCAGTGTTGTACAGTACATGCCCACTTTCTTCCCACCTCCTCCCATCCCTTGGCAATCTCTCACCATCTCGGCCCCTCCGAGAGGGTGGGGGTCCAGCCTTGTTGCTGATGGGACCGCAGTACAGGAAGCCGCTGTAGGTGGCAGGCACCACCACCTCATTATACACACCAGGGTCTGCAAGGGCAAGAGGTGGTTGGGCAAGGTCAACGCAGTGGGAATCCAATGAAAGAAGACCCTTGCCAGAATTCCACTGGCAGACGGCAAAGTAAAACCTAGTGGGATGAGTACCCTCACTACCCAGATTGGACAAGGGTGGCAGGGGGTGAGGAGACAGGAAACTTCTAGTGTGGTGCTTTCCACTGTCCCTCCCCACCAGCCAACCAAGGCTGGTTGGATGGACACCTCAGAGCCTGGGGCGTCCTTCGACCAAGACCTGACCAGTGGAGACTGGCATCATTAAGGTGACCATTCCTTTGGGTGATCAGACTGTCCTGAGGTAAATGAGACCTGATTTATGCGTTGACTGTGGCAGGAGGGGAACAGAAGCAGCACCTGGTACATCTTGACTCACTCTGATCACCCCAGACAACATAGTTGTCTTGTGACCTTGGGAAATAGGCCCTAGGGGGTCTGAGGGGTTGGGAAACATGTTGAGCTTCTGGCACCAATGAGTAATGGATTAACTGGGGCCCCCTGGAAAAACCAAAGCAAGGATTAGGGCAGAGAATCTAGGCAGGGAGAGAGAGGAGGCACCGGGGACTAACCTGGGAGCAGAAGGCCAGGCAGGCTACCATCGAGGGCTGCAGGGGACCAGGGCTCCTCGACCTCAGAGGCCTCCACGGAGAGGAGCTGGGTCATGTTCTTCAGCAGGTTGGGTCCTGCCACAGCTGCACACAGTGCCTGCAGGGAGGGAAGCGCCTCTATAGCCCCAAGCCCAACTGGAGAGCTCTGAACAGCGCTCTGATTACCAAAACCTGCTCCCTCTCCCCATTCTACTTAGAGACTGCTTGTCCCTCCCTCCACCATCCCCAAACTGTCTCTCCTACCTGGAGAAGCTGGCTATGATCTGGATACTGAGAGTGGGGCTTCCGGAAGAGACCCAGCCGGTACTTTCGGGAGATGAATTCTCCCCGGGAGCCAGGGGTGGAATCTGGATGCAGCCCCTCACCTGGGGGTAGGGCCCCTGCCCAGAAGCGGTTGGCACGATCATTGCCCAGGACAATGAACAACTGTAGGACGACAAGGGGCAAAGACAAGTGATCAGAGCTCAAACATTTCCACACAGCCCCATACCAATCCTGTCCTCCAAGCTGCCCCCCCCTTTCTTCCTTTTTCTTTTCAATATTTGACAGAACTTAGGACCTTCACACTAAGTTACACCCCAGCCCTTTAGTTAAAAAAAAAAAAAAAAAAGTTCTACAACAGATTCTTGCTAAATTACTAAATTGTCCAGGCTGGGCTTGAATTATGATTCTTCTGCCACATCCTCTGTGGTGTTCACTACCATGCCCAGCTGGCCTTCTCCTGGATGCCCCCCCCCCCCCTCACCTGCACTATCTCATTACTCCAGACGCTCGTGTCCAGCTTCAGGCTCTGTACCTTGGAGATCCCAGAACCCAGGGCCCGGTGCTGACCTGTTAGGGGGTAACAGACATGCAGCATTGGTACCCGGAACCTTCCTGGCCCGGGTCTCCTCCCTGTCCCCATTTGGGGTTGAGACTCCAGCCCTCACCTGCACACTGCTTGCAGATGACCACCCCCAGGTTGACAGCAGCCCAGTCTGGGCGGGAGGCTCCACAGTCTGCACAGTGCCGGTTTGCCCGATTTGACCAGATCTTCTCAGCCACCTCGTAGTCAGACAGGGTCTCGGTTACTGCTTCCTGCAGAGCGGTCGCCCAGCTCTGCCGAGCCCCCCCAGACTCTGCTGTGAAGCTGAGGGGTGGACAGCCAGTCCGTGGGCATGGACCTCCCCTCATGTCCCATCCCTGTGACTATTCCTGTAGGAGCTGCCAAAGACCACGTCTGGGCCAGCCCAGACCCTCTTGACATCTTGACTGTGCCCACTGGACTCCCTTCAGTGCATGTCCACTGACAACCTGCTGAAGCGGCCTCCAGCCTTTGCACCCTTGTCCCTCTCCCCACCTTGCCTCCCGTAAGTCCAGGCCCCACCTGAAGCAGCGATGGGGTGTGAGCAGGTCGAAGCTTCGGCTCTTAGTCTCCCGGACACTGCAGCCTTGCAGTTCGATGAAGCAGATCCCGATACCCAGAGAGAAGGCCTGGTGGGGTCAGGTATGCACTGTGAGGTGCCAGGATGGGCCAGGCCAGGCTGCTCGGCCCTCCCCTGCCCGCCTCACCTGCTCACTCTTGTACAGGGCCAGCTCTCCAGGGCTCAAGGCAGCAAACACCTTAGCCTTGTGTCCACGTAGCTCCAGCATGCCAGTACGGAGGGGTCGGGGCGGATGGGGTGGCCGCGGGTGGCCCAGGAGGCGCTGCTCCTTCAGGCAGGATTGCAGTGTAGAGCACCACATGTCCCGCTGAGCTGGTGGGGAACAGGAAGCAGGTCAGTGAGCCACGTGCACACACAGCATTGTGTCGATCTGCCCTGACTCGGGGAGCCCCACCTGCCCTGACTCACCCTCGCTCTCTGTGCGGAACACGAACACTCTCTGGACCGTGATGACCTGGAACTTATTGTCCTTGCTACTGCGGGTCATCTCAATAGCAGTCAGGGGGATCACACCCTTGGGGAAGGGGTCCTGGAGAAAGAGAGCACGTGACCACTGGGGACAGGGAATTGAGCCCTGAGCACTGAGTCCTTGGTCCACCACCAGATTTCATGAGATTTGAACTCAGTCCACAAGCAGCTATTACAGGTGCTAAACCAGATACCTTGAATAATGACCACAGGCAGGTGGTGGCCATCCCTCTACCATGGGCTTTCCTCCTGCCACTCCTGAACCTTTCTCAGTCCTCCCTCTCCTGCTTTCTAGTCTCCCCATAGCATCTCCAGTCCCCCACCTTGTCACTACCAAAGTACATCAGACTCCTTCCATTGAACTGCACAAAGCGTCTCTGGAAGACATAGTTTCTGGAAAAGGAAAAAGCCAGGATAAGTTAGTGCTTGGGGTTGCGTGGGGTGGGGAGATCACAAGGCCTGGAAGCACCTGGGACCTGCTGCTCCCCATCTCTCAGCCTCCCTCTTCCTCCTCCCATTCCCAGCAGCCTCACCCCTGAGGCGAGAGTTTGTCTAACCAGCCACTGAGCAGGGGCATGGGGCGGTCTGCAGTAGAGGAGAAGCTGGCATAGGGTGAAATGAGGTCATCACTGGTCTCCTCTGTGTCCAGGGTGGGTAGTGAGAGGATGGAGTCCCCAGGTAGCTCAAGGCTGGCATAGCCAGCATCTTCTCGTGCCTCCAGATCCTGCCTGCTGAGCCTTGTGGGAGCCAGAACACGGACAGACACAGATTAGACCCAGTATCTTGGACACATCTGTCTAATTTCTCTTCCCCACCCACAGCACCATTAGACTGCCCAGTAGATACAAGATCTGCTTTTCAAATAGGGAACAGAAAGACTAAGAGCCCCAAAGATTATCATGGAGCTCCTTCCCAGAGCATACTTGGAGTTTGTTTGCTTGAACTTGAATTTTAATGGGAAAATTTTAGTTCTTCTTTTCTGACATTAGCATCACTTGAGTGGAAAAACCAGAGAAAGACTCAGTCGATGGCTTCCTGCCATTGCTGCTCACAGCTAATGAACCTGTCTTATTCTTTCTCTCTCAGAGAAGCTCTTGACCTTCTCTCCTTGGACCAAGATTCCATAAGCTCTTGTTGGGGGATACGAATTGCCTAACTGGTCACCTGCTTTCGTTCCTGTCCTTCTTTCCACAATCCATTGTCCTATAGCCACTAATGCTCTTTTAAAAATGCAAATAAGATCATTTAACTCTCCTGCATGCAACCCTCAATAACATCCCATTTGCACTTAGCTAAACCCTCACTCCTTACCATGGGCTGCAAAGACTTCATAGCGAGACCAAGACCCACGGGTACTCCCTGACCTCCTGTGGCAACATCCTCACCCTTGCTTGCTGCAGCCCTGTCTATTTTCCTTCCGTCTTCAGTCTGCCCATTCCGTTCCCTCTGCCTATAGCACACTTCCTTC